>CABHPR010127633.1:25704-61579 GCA_902168415.1 Peromyscus melanophrys
ACACACACACACACACACACACACACACACACACACACACACACACGTACGCACGCACGCACACACACACGCACACAGGCACGCAGGCACGCAGACGCACGCACATGCACACGCACACGTTTGCCTTAAGGTGTCATTTTGACCATGAGAACCATCTTATGCTTTGACAACAACTGATTTTTTTTTTTTTTTTTTTTTTCGAGACAGGGTTTCTCTATGTAACTTTGTGCCTGTCCTGGAACTCACTTGGTAGCCCAGGCTGGCCTCGAACTCACAGAGATCTGCCTGCCTCTGCCTCCCGAGTGCTGGGATTAAAGGCGTGTGCCACCACCACCTGGCAACAACTGATTTTTACTTTTTGTTTTGTTTTTGTTTTTGGAGACAGGGCTTGTCTATGTATCCCTGGCTGTCCTGGAACTCACTCTGTAGACCAGGCTTGCCTTGAACTCAGAGATCCACCTGCCTCTGTTTCCTGAGTGCTGGGATTAAAGATGTGGACCACCATGCTTGGCCTTGATTTTTGCTTTTTAAGGTCAATGAAAATGAATTTAAGGGGATTGAATTTTGTTTTATGATAAGAATTTTTCTGATGTGAATTTATATTTCACTCCAAACAAACTTTGCTCTAAGACTTTGATATAAGACAAAGCATGTTAATCTTACCTTGGTTCTCAAATTAATAAATAGATACCTGTTTTTTTGTTTAAATTAAAACTTTGAAATTTTTTATTTTATTATGTGTATGGATGTTTTGCTTGAATGTATGTCTATGTACTATGTGTGTGCCTGGTCTCTTTGGAGGCCAGGACTTCGGATCCTCTGCAACTGCAGTTACATACAGATGGTTGTGAGCCATCAACTGGGTGTTGGGAATCAAACCTCTGGAAGAGCAGCAGTGTTCCTAACTGCTGAGCCATCTCTCCAGCCCTAGATATATGTCTTAATTGAGGAACAGATGAATTTTTGAGAGTTCCGAAGGGTAGTGATGGTGATTAGGTAGTTTCCTTCATAACCTGGTGACTCTGAAGCTTTGTTCTTTTTTTTTTTTTTTAACCGCTACCAAGACTGACTCTCATTAATACCTATTTAACACGGCTTTGCAAGATCACAATGTAACCTAGTCTATCTTTCAGGGATATGAAAAAATACCTGCATATTAGCAATTGGAGTGTAAGAATTATTTTTTGTGAGATATATATAATAAATACATATTCAGTGGACACATAAGTTTTCTTGATGAATCTATAGTTTTATACAGATGATTAAATTTTTCTCTTCAGAGAATATTTTGATCAGGTACATTCCTGTTCATAGTATAGCTAAGTCAGGGGAGAGGGAGGATTGGTCTTTGGACCTGTACTGAGGCAGAGAGTTACATTTAGATTTATTATACAGGCTAAATAAACACAACACCTGACATTTATAGAAGCCTTCATTGAATCAGTGAATGAAAAAGTTTTATTCAGCCTACTAAGATGTAGGCTCAGCCTACTAAGATGTAGGCTCCTCCAGAGCAAAAAATTATATTATGTTTGTTCTTGTTGTGTAGTGTTGAAGACTGAACCCAGGGCCTCCACGAGGCAGGCACAGCCATAGCATTATTTTCTTGTTAACCCTAGTATACCAGGCTCTAGACTAGCAGGCACTCAATGAATACTTGTTGAATGAATAAATAAGAACAACTTTTAGGCTAGCCTCTGGAACTATACCCAACATGGCGTCCGAGCGCAACACTAAGTTATCCAAGAACCTGCTGTGCATGAAGTTCATGCAAAGGGGCCTGGACTCAGAAACCAAGAAACAACTGGAGGAGGAAAAGAAGATGATCAGCGATGAGCTCTGGTACCTGGATCTGCCAGAGTTCAAGGAGAGAGCTTCATCATTGAAGAGCAGAGCTTCTCACTATGTGAAGATCTTCTCTATGGAAGGCTGTCGTTCAGAGGATTTAATACTGAAGTTGAGAAGTTAATGCTTCAGATGAATTCTAAGAACAAAGCCACAGCAGAAGAAGAGGAGACAGTGGAGGTTAATGTGTCGGATGAAGAGATGGTGAGGAGATATGAGACTTTGGTGGGAACAATTGGAAAAAAGTTTGCCAAGAAGAGGGACCGAGCCAATTACGAAGAAGATGAAAATGGAAATATAAAACCCATTAGAACAAAGATGTTCTTAAAGCCCCAAGACTAAAATGGATGCCTCGGATACAGCAGATGCCTGTGAACACAGCGGGTTTGAGGTCCTCCCCGTGGCGTCTGTAGTGGTTAATGCTCCAGTGCTACCTGTAAGGAGTGTGCTGTTCTTGAGACAGATGTGTAGTGGATCTTATACATCCTTTCAATGGCATTCTTCAGGGTCTTCAAATGTGTGGGCACGTGCCGCTCCTATTTGACCTGATTTTGATCTGTGTGTATGTACACACAGACAGGACACATATGAACAGCTCTCTAGTCACTGTCCTGGAATGACTGTTGTAAACTAATTATTGCCATTGTTTCAACTGCCCTTATATTTATAGTTTACTTTTTTAATCATGTTAAGCCAATTCATACATTCACTTTGGAATCAAATATTTGAGAACTTTCCAGAAGTGATTCACCAGGAGCAGATATGTCTCTCTAACCTGAAATGTCTGTATGCTGCTGGGTCTTTCTCATCTGCAGAGGTGTGGTTTTTGATTATTTAAAGCAGTCAATTGGGTCGTTTTTTTCTAACATTCTGTAATAAACATGTGTTTTTGTAAAAAACAAAAAAATAACTTTTATGTTAATTTGTGTTCATATTGTTGAGGAAAACAAGGTCCAGCTGGCAAAGGTTGTTCATGTAGTCAGGAGTGTAGGTGGGATCAAGTTTGCTGTGGTATTCTATACTGTACTGTGATGTCCCTTTGGGGTTATGAAGTTTAAGTCATAGGTGTAAATGTCAAGCAGGAAACATTAAGAAACTTGATCATCTCATATGAACTCAGCAAAGCCAGCTAGGCTATGCTTGGTTTTTAGATGGTAAAAGCTATTTTCTAAACTCTGCCTTGAAAAACCAAAAAAAAAAAAAAAAAAAAAAAAAAAAATCTATTTTCTGAGAAATGATATTCCCACATAAGAACATCAAAGCTCTGCTTTCATATTTACCATAGGAAACCATTGTCCTTCAGTGGTATTGATTTGGTTTCTTTATTCCATTAAACTTTAATTAGGCACAAGACCAATTGCACAGTGCCCTCCAGCTTAACAAGCATGATCTGACTTACATAATGCTGGGGAAGATCCACTTACTGGAGGGAGACCTGGACAAAGCCATTGAGATCTACAAGAAAGCAGTTGAGTAAGTGTCTTTCTCTTAGACTAACCAGCGTGTCCACCTTTTAACATTGCAACATGAGGTTATCACCCTCAAGAACTGCACAATTGAATAACACAAAACTGTACACACACACAAAAAATCTGTTTTCTCTAAGTCTGCTATTTTTGTTGGGACACATTCATAGATATTGTGGAATGCATGCAGCCCATGGGCACAGGTTGGACATACCTACAGGAAGCGATGAGAAAAGCAATGGAACAGATATGTTAGAGATATGTTAGGAGAATAGGTTGTTTCTTCTATAACAGTGTCCGTTCTAGGCTAGCTGCTCCACAGGCCAACTGGAGATTTAGGTTCCTTAGGTGTTTTCTTTTTTTTTTCCACCTGTCTGAGTGAAACTAACTGTAACATGTGTTCCAGGCCATATTGAAGGAAGATGATACTGGAAGCTAAATATGGAGTAAGCATCCTAGTTTTAAATAACCCTAAAATTGTACACTTTTTGAAATTAGGTAGGAGCACACAGTTGCAAGAGAAGTGGGCGGGCATGCACTCAGCTAGAATTTAGGGTCAGCTGGCAGTGCGACTATCTAGTTAAATACTTCATAGCAGATCCTTTGTTCCTAGAGATCATATTAGGAACAGAAATCTCCTAGCTCAGTAACAGACAGCTGGTTTTACTAGTCTAAGACCAATACGTCTTGTGTTACTGTTATTTTGGTTTTTTATGCTGAGGATAGAATCTTGCCCATGCTTAAGCGAACACAAGTACTACAACTAAGCTGCACTCCAGTCCGATATCATGGGTTTTGCTGTTGCTGGTGTTTGTTTAAAAGTATCATTAGGATAGTCTAACCTGTTGATAATGGATGACTGAGTTTCTCGTGCTACTGTTCCATGTTTCCTCTCTAGGGACACCTGGAATCTTGTCTTTCCTGTGTACTATTAACTTGTTTCATTTATTTATTTTGAGACAGGATCTCAGTATGTAGCTCTGGCTGCCTTAAATTTGCTATGTAGACTAGGTTGGCCTTGAACCTACAGAGACCCACCTGCCTCTGCACCTGGCTTGTTTCTTTTAATAGGACAGCCATAGTATAAAATGTTCAGGTATCTTGTTTGATCACAGAATAGAGTATGTGTGACTCCTGGACTAAAATTTTGAACTGGTATAGAGTACTGGTCACTTCTTAGCTTCGTTGACCACAGGGTAAATTTCCTGGCTAGCTCCATCATAGCACTGCTTTCTTTTCTGCATCTTATTTAACTACATTTTGTGACAGAAAAATCTCTTGTGTTTGGTAAACTACAACAATTTCTATCATCAAAAGGTCAGGCTTATGTGGACAGGTAGGAAGGAGCCATAGAGTAAGTCAAGTCCTGTAATGCTGGAGACTCGGCCTGTTCCTGACCCTTGTCCTATACAAGTTGGCATTTTGAGTTAGTGCACATGAATCCCATGAGGGTACTGACAGTGACCACTCAAGAGATTTGAGTCACTCAACTTCCCAAAGGAGAACACCAGACAGTTGAGTATTTGAGAAGGTAGGTTCAAGACCCGAAGCTTTGGAGAGGACTGTTCTTGAAGGGGGACAGATACTGATGGAGTCAGAAGAATGGGAAGGACAAGTTACATATGTGATTTGGGAGGGACATGACCAAAATGGATCCTTACTATAGAAAAGTGGGAGGCAAATTCTCATTTGCACTGAGAAAGTTGTTTGCCAGCTCAGGCATGGGTTGGGCTTTGGCTCTGAAGGTTCTGGACTTCCTACAGGGAACAAGCATCTTCCTTCCTTCCTTCCTTCCTTCCTTCCTTCCTTCCTTCCTTCCTTCCTTCCTTCCAAGCAGGAGACAGCTCCTTGCTCTTTGATGCTTTAACTGTTGAAACTGATGATCCTATATTCAGATGGTCTCAACTATGTTGCTTTGGCTTTTTGACAAAGACAAGAGAAGTCAGATAATACTTAGGTCAGTGTTTACTCCCAAGACCCAGTGTCTAATTCTTTCTAAGGGCTGCTATGTGCCTTCCTTATTTTGTTTAGTTTGGCAAGTTAGTTTAGAGAGCACAGCGTCAGGGGCCTTGGAGTCCTAAATGACATAGTACTGAAGTAGGCTACCTACCATTGTAAGCACAGGGAAAGTGGCAAAGAGCCGTCTCAACAGAAGGACTAGCATAACTGTGTCCTGACTGACTTGCCTTAAGCTTGGTTATTTTCAGTGTGATGAATCATTCCACACAGTTCTTTTTTAAGATTGCTGTTGGTCCAAAAGAAAGGCTCCAACAAAGAGTCTGGATTCTAAGCCCTGCTTCGTTCTGCTGAGCAGGGTGTCTGTTGCCAGGATTGTGATGATTTGTTTTTTAAGGAAATTGCCAAATTGCCCTCAGAAGTTTACATGGGAAAGGAAGAGGTTTAATAAAGGATCTTGGATGTTGGCAGTGGGGCAGATGACTGTCAGTCTGTATCTCATAATCATGGTTCCCTTGTGAGCATCTCTATGTTACAGGTTCTCACCAGAAAATACAGACCTTCTTACAACTTTAGGATTACTCTACTTACAGGTAATGGAAACTGTTTATTCACACATTGGCGTTAGAAATGCTTTAGGGGTTGTATCTATGGTGGTTTCCTTCATTTTTCTATATGGCGCATTTTACTAACAGTCATAGTATACACTATGAACCTTGGTTTGTTTTTATATACTCATTGCTAAAAGAATTAACATTGGCTCTCAAGTCATAATTCTATTTCAGTCTAGTATAATAGCAATTCTTATGCAATAGGGAAGGTATATATATGAAACAGCTCTGTGGTTTGGGGGCTGTTATCTTATTGTTGGGGGGAAGGAAAAAAAACTGATATATTTTACCATTTTGTAGTGTTTCGAGGACAAGATTGTTCCTGTTGGTTCATCTTGCTAGCCAAGGTCCTGCAGGAGATAGGAGCAAGGGATATATTTTTAGAGAGGAAACCTCCCCTTCCCTTCAGATTCCTAAGTGTGGATGAGACTCTTAATTCTGCTACTTCTGTCCACCCGAGTCCCTGAAGCCTCTGAGCTGTCTTACCTTGCCCACCCTACAGGTCCCTGCTCAGCTGATGTGCCTCTAAAGTAGCTTTTATAACTGTTGCTTTAAGAAGAACCAAGAGTTTAACTCTGAGTCCTCTGGGCTTTGGCTTGTAAGCAGGCCTAAAGGGACATGAAGCAAACTACCAGTCCCGGCCAGAAGGCATTACTATTGATCAGAATGAGTGTTTATGAAATGGTTTTTTTGGGGCAGAAGATATTTTAATCCTATTAGGAGAAACATAAACAAAATAAGAAAATCACAAACATGGAGATTTGCATTTTATTTGGTATACCCACTTTATTTATTTTTTTTATTATTATTAGTATTTTTGGGGGGTGGGGTCAAGAGAACTCACAGATGACTGCATGCTTCCATTCAGGGTACGGTTGACTAGACTCCTAAACTGACGTCTCCCCTGACGTCAGTTCTTTGCTTTCCTTCCTTCCAGCTTGGTGTTTACCAGAAAGCATTTGAACACCTTGGGAATGCACTGACCTACGACCCTACCAACTACAAGGTACTGCAGGCTTTGGAACTACAGGGCCTTCCTATAGATGGTCCCATGACCTCTGTAGATGATCAGACCCAGGCAATAGGATAGGTTTCTCATTTTAAACACCCAAGAAGTTAGCTTTGTGTATATCTGTATGTTGGTGCCTTTTATTTCTAATTCTTACTTTTAAAAGTTAGTTCCTGGAGAGATGGCTCAGAGGTTAAGAGCACTGGCTCTTCCAGAGGTCCTGAGTTCAGTTCCCAGCAACCACATGGTGGCTCACAGCCATCTCTAATGAGATCTGGTGCTGGTGCCTACTTCCAGTGCACAGGCAGAACACTGTATACATAATAAATAAATATATTTTTTTTTTAAAAAAAAGGCTAGTTCTTACTGAAACTATTATAAAGTGATGATGCTCAGCTTCTTCAGAAGAAGCACATTTGTGGTAACAGACTGTTACAAAGTCCAAGTGCCATTAGAGTTCATGTGTTACTTGAGAATTTAGCCAAGCTTCCACAACAACTGTTGAAGAATGGCTTGATCCTAATGAATTTGAAATTGTAACTTCCAGATTGACTTGGGGGTGAGAAAGAAAATCAAGTGAATGAACATTACTGAGGGAGACATAACTAGATAGGGCTGTTAGATACAGACTTGGTCATCATTTAGGAAGTCAGTAGCCTGGCTCTGTTGGCTCCCCATCTTGATACCTTTCCTTAAAAAAATGATAGGCTGGACTGATAAAAACTAAAGCCAAGCCAGGTGTGGTGGCACACGCCTTTAATCCCAGCACTTGGGAGGCAGAGGCAAGTGGATTTCTGTGAGTTTGAGGCCAGCTTGGTTGAGTTCCAGGACAGCTAGAGCTGTTACACAGAGAAATCTTGTCTTGAAAAACAACAAACAAACAACAACAACAAAAAACAAAAAAAAACTAAAGCCAACTCACATTGCATCCTGAGCCAGAAAGAGCTGGCCATTAAGTGGCCATATACAGGTGTATGTGAGGTGTCTGGAGCATTTTGTGCGCAAAGATGAAAGGCACCAGTTACCAGAATACTGATTTCCCTAGCTGGAAGTAGGAGACAAATGGAGCTAGATAGAGCCAATAACATTCTATGTTTTTAATGCTGTGGGATTCCAAAGACATTTCTTAGGAGCAGTTGTCTTAGTAGTTTGGGTATATTCGTATACCTGGAAGAAGTTTCTTGGTCACGTCTGTGCTAATGGGCTTACTATGTACATTCAGGAGACCGTCTCATGGCCTTGAACTTCTTGGATGATGGAATTATTAACTTTATATGCACTGTGTTTTTCAGGCCATCTTGGCAGCGGGCAGCATGATGCAGACCCATGGGGATTTTGATGTTGCCCTCACCAAATACAGAGTTGTAGCTTGTGCTATTCCAGAAAGTCCTCCACTTTGGAATAACATTGGAATGTGTTTCTTTGGCAAGAAGAAATACGTGGCAGTGAGTGTTCCTTACAGTTCTTGTTCATACTCATCCATGTGGTTATTGGGTCTGCTGAGCTTGTCTTACCTTGGTTGAGTGCCCCTGTTTCTGCAGGCTATCAGCTGCCTAAAACGAGCCAATTACTTGGCACCCTTCGATTGGAAGATTCTGTACAATCTGGGCCTTGTCCATTTGACTATGCAGCAGTATGCATCAGCATTCCATTTTCTCAGTGCAGCTATCAACTTCCAGCCAAAGATGGGGGAACTCTACATGCTCTTGGCTGGTAAGGGATATTTATATAGAAACCCCTTCTTGTGAGTTATAATGATGGAAAAGTTAGTTAGGATCACAGGTTAGTAGCTAAATGCCCTAAAATAGACATTCCTTTAGAGATCCTATAGGAATCAGAATTACTGCCTCAGAGTTTGAAGAAGTTTAAAAGAAAAGGTGACCAAGTATCTGGTTGCTTTTAACCTGAGGGATTTGAACTCAGAATCTTAACAGGTTAAATCAAGATCATCTGTATTCATAGCTCTTTTTTTTTTTTTTTTTGGTTTTTCGAGACAGGGTTTCTCTGTGTAGCTTTGCGCCTTTCCTGGATCTCGCTCTGTAGACCAGGCTGGCCTCGAACTCACAGAGATCCACCTGCCTCTGCCTCCCGAGTGCTGGGATTAAAGGCGTGCGCCACCATGGCCCGGCTCTTTTTTTTTTTTTTTTTAAGATAGGGTCTCACTATGTGGTCCTTTCTGGCCTGAAACTTATTGTGGTCTTCAGCTCAGAGATCTGAATGCCTCTGCTGGGATTAAAAGTGTGTACCACTACACTTAGCTTTTTAAAAAAGAATTTAAAATTTATTTTTAATTATGTATATATGTGTATGTCTGTGTGTGAGTTTATGCACATGTTGAGTCCAGAAAAAGGCATTGGGTTCTTTGGAACAAGAGTTGCAGACAGTTGTGAGCCATCTGATGTGGTTATTCTCACAACCAAACCTGGAGGTCCTCTGCAAGAACAGCAAGTGCTCTTAACCACTGAGCCATCTCTCCAGCCCCCCATAGTTCCCCTCTTAACAGTTTTTTCTTTTTCCTATTGGTATTCTTTTTTTTTTTTTTTTTGATGCTGGAGATTGAACCCTGGGTCTTGCATGGAACTAGGTAAACCCTCTACCACGGAGCTGTGCTAACAGCCTTCATATATATTAGGAACCTGGGTATAGGGTGGAGTTCTGCCTCCACTACTAACTGCATATACCCAGGGTTGATGTGAGGATCATATGGCTAAACATCATAAATGTTAAACCTTTGGGGCTTATCGTGGTTACTAAATCATTTGTCCCTTTTCAAAAACAAACCAAAACAAAACATTTATACCACAGTGCACATATGGAGGTCTTAGGGCAACTTGAGGGAGGAGTTTGTCTCTTACCATCATGTGGGTTCCAGGGATCCAACTCAAGTCATCAGACAGCAAGCACCCTCACTCACTGAGCCGTCTCATTGATCCCATTATTTTGTTAATATAACTGGTCTTTGGTAGTTCAAGTCAAACTAGACTATCATTCTAGTCCCAACTTCCATTTATGACATACAAAATAAATTAAAATTAAGGTAGGCAGAGGTGGAACATGTCTATAATCTTAGCTTTGGAGGTAGAGGTAGGATGAATTTGAAGCCAGCCTGAGCTGTTAGTGTGACCCTGACGCTGTTTCAAAAACCACAACAAAAATCATTTTAATAAAAAAACTAATGAAATATTTCTACTAGGGAGTATTTTCCGGTGTGGATTTTGGTCATTACCGTGGTGTTTTCAATTATGAAAGAAAAGTCAAAAGCAACTACATGGTGGTTGTTGAGCACACCAGAATACAAAGCTAGCTCAAGTTTCAGGAGGCTCAGAGCCTTGCTGTAAGACAAGAGTACCTCACGTCTTACATTGGGGCAGAAGCATCAGTTCTAACTGGACGGAGGAGAGCCGGCCTCACACGTCTTAAGGACAAGCTAGACTCGAATGGCCACATGGTGTGTGGCTGTGGAATGGCACAGGGTCCTTCCATGTTCCTAGTTCTCATAGTTGCCTGTTTGGCTGCTTGGGAAGGTGGAGCTGGCAGGACTCTCAGCGTAGCTATTTTTAGGTTTATATATTAGGCTTTCAGGAAATCCTGATTTTGGGGGAAAAAAGAGGAGAATGTTCTGTGGCTCACTGAAAGTTTTAGCGACCATGGTTATAGATGATGGAGAACAAGCAAGGATTCTTAGGTAGAACAGTGATGTGGTCAGTGTATTTGTAGGTCAGCGAGAAGATGGAGGCAGATGGGGACGAATGGAGAACTTTGTTTGGGCTTGAACAAGGGAAATACCCGAAAAGCAGTGTGGCAAAGTGTGAGGCATAAGTGCAGCCTGTTGTGGTGGGGCAGCCACGCTGAGGGAGAAAGAAGGAGGCTTTATTTCGAGAGAGGTCTACAGATTACTTTTGCTAAGATGAGCTCTCCTAATTTTCTCTGTGGCAGTGGCTCTGACCAATCTGGAAGATACAGAAAATGCCAAGAGAGCTTATGCAGAAGCTGTCCGCCTGGATAAGTGAGTATACTGTTGTGTGGGGAAGGGCCAGGGAGTGTTATTCTGCAAAGTGTGCCATAGGACTAATGCTGCCAGAGTCAGCTTAGCCACTCTATGGCATACATTCGGAAGGTTGTAGTTCTTAAGCAAGTAGAACTTGGCAAAAATTAAAAGCCTGAGAAAACAACTTCCAGTTCTGAGCTCTATAATCAGGAATCCAAAGCAAGTCAAAGAGTTGGCAGCACTCTGGCTTGGGTTGCTGATAAGCTGTGAGCTAACCAGATTAGCAGGTGGGACCTTGGGCTCAGGTTAACCAAAGAGAAACAAGATTCCTGGGGGAATTAATTCCCCCAGCATTTGCTACACAGCAGGTCTGGGATGTTTGTGCAGCCCTTCCTTGGGTAGCTTTGTTGGTGCCAGACTTGGTCCTTACCCTGCTTTGCTCCTTGACTCTGCTCTGTGGGTCAGTCACATAGCACTTTGCTCTATAATGGGGACAACCCTACTCAGTCAGTTTTGTTTGGATTTTGTATAATGAGAAGGATCTTCAAATGACTAATTATTGCAGAGCCCCAGTCCCACAGAGTCCCTGTCTCTTTGCACAGGTCTAACCCTTTAGTAAACCTGAACTATGCTGTGCTGCTGTATAACCAGGGTGAGAAAAAGGGTGCCCTGGCTCAGTACCAGGAGATGGAGAAGAAGGTCAACTTTCTCAAGGACAACAGTCCTCTGGAATTTGACTCTGAGGTATGTCTCTTATTAGCATCATTATTATCATGTCTCTTATTAAGCAAGCTGTTAGCAGATGAAAGGTATCATAAGCTCATGTTTCTTTTGGCTTCATGTTCATTGCAGCATGAATTTACCAGTTAGTTACAGTCTTAGACAAACTTTGCTAGAAGAAAGTAACAAAATAATTCAGGTTTACTGTGTTCTTAACTAATACAGCTTATCAGGAGCAGGCAGTTTGCCCAGTGAAGCATCAAACTTGAATAGTTGCATTTTGAGACCCTTTTTCAGAGTCCCCTTGGTATCCAGTAAGCAACCTGTATTCTCTGTTAGAGAATGATTTCCTTAGGCCAAGCATGAAAACACACTTGTAATCCCAGCACTTGAAAGTGATTTCCTTATTATAAGTACTTCCTCTTTCAACTGCCAGTACCAGCAGGCAGCTTGGCTCTGCTGGTCTTGTCAATGGCTTTTTTTCTTCCCGTGTGGGCACAAGATGGTAGAGATGGCTCAGAAGTTGGGAGCTGCCCTCCAGGTTGGAGAGGCACTGGTCTGGACCAAACCAGTCAAAGATCCCAAGTCAAAGCACCGGACCAATTCAGCTAGCAAATCTGCTGCTCTCCAGAAGACTCTCGGCACCTTTCAAGCTCTAGGAGAGGCGATGGCTTCAGCAGCTGCATACAGGAAACTCCCTTCAGGTAGGAGGCTACAAAGAGCTCTGTGAAGACTTAGTGGGGATAACCTATTTCAGCCAGCAGAGATCCCAGCTGTGAATGAGGCTTGCACTCTGCACGCTCATGGCCAATTTAGTACTAGCCAGAGGGGAAAAGCCCAAATCAGCATTTGTTTTTGAAGGGCAAACTGTTAGGTAGTAACAATACAGGTAGGCTTAGCTGGGAGTCAGTTTTTAGGGTTAGAAATGCATTTACTAAGTGCATGCTGTTGTAAATTTTTGCTTTAATTTTCACAAGTTTAATGTTTTATTCCTTCAGTTATGGGTGTCCCTCCTAGCTGCAGGATGCACTACAGTCTTGATAGTCTCAGACAGTACAGAGTTCCCTCTTAAATGATTTCTTCTGAAATGGAGTAACAGAATTCAAGTTTTGTTTCCCTGCAAGGTGCTGTAGGAGCCCAGCTCACAAAGCCACCATCACTTCCACTGGAGCCAGAGCCAGAGCCCACCGTGGAGGCAAGTCCAACAGAAGCATCAGAACAAAAGAAAGAAAAATAGCAACAAACACGAGAAAAACAGGATGACCCTGGTGTAGGGGGTCTCTTAGGTGAGACCATATAGAAGATGGTCATATGACCCAGGCAGATGGAGGCCAGCCCTGTTCCCTGGATGGGCACTGCAGAATTCAAACAGAACCCAGGGTTCATTGTGATGATCAGGAGGAGCCTAAGGCCCATGCAGCTCTTGGCTGGCCCCATCATCCAGGAACGAGGGAGAAGACATGCTAGATAGGCTTGAGGCCCTGCACATATAGCTCCAAGACTCAGCAAGGCAAATGATCAAAGACTATCACTCGATGAAGGACTTCTATTTTGATAAAGGGAAAGGGACCTCTGCGCAGTAGCCTGTGGTAATGAAGCCTCATTCTAACTGGACTGTGGAAACACATCAGTCCCCACTGTAACACAAACCTTGAATTGAGAACCTAGTTAAACAGGGTCCCCTCCCTTCTTTTAGATTAAGTTTGAGACCCAATCTGGAATATATCCTAGCTGTATTTGCTCAGAGAATCTAAAACAAGTCTCTATTTTCATTCTTAAAAGAGGTTAGAGTCTGGAGCCAGATCATGTCAGTATAAGTAGTAGGAGTCAAGGCTGGTCTGGAATTGGCACTAAGGATTTAAAGAAAAGGGTGTGGGTAGGGTGACTGAGGACAGAGTTCAGTTGTTAGAGTACTTGCTCAGCTTGCACAAGGCCCTGGGTTCGATCCCCAGTACAGCTGAAAAAGAACAAAGCTCTTAGCCAAGGAATTTTAACCAAGACAATCAATGATGAATGCTGACAGATGCTCTCCTGGCCCATTAGCGGCCTCTGTAAAGATTATGGACCACCAAGAGGTCGCATTAAAAGCTTTTTTTAAAAAACAAAACAAAACTGTGATCACTGTCTATCTTTACCTATTTCCAAGCCTGGTTTGAAACTATAACCACTTCAGAGCCAAGTTGGTCTTGGCTATAGTGTGGCCTCACAGCGGCCCAGAGGGTTGGCTTCCTCTGAGGCAGTCCCAGTTTTCACCTTAACTGGAAGCTAGAAAACTGACATGCTATCAAGGCAGTGTGGAGTTTTTTGATATTCTGGCTGGGTCTGATTTGACAGACTGAACAGAGATCCCCTTAAGTTCTCTTACCTCAGATGGCAAGCACAGTCCCAGAGGTAAGTCCTTTGCCCAGGGAGCAGGTTTGTCATGGAGCAGTCAACCAAACTCTCCATCAGCATGAAAGGTAGTAGAGACTAAACTGATTGACTAAAACTAAAGGTGTTAAAAAAACAAACAAACAAACAAAAAACTAAAGGTGTTGGTGAGAAATAACAGGCTTAGAAGGAGAGGAGAAAGAAAACGTGAAAGAAACCCAGGAGCTAAATCAGCAGAAAGGAGGGTCTGGCTGTAGGTGACAAATGAAAAGAGACTGTCTAGGTAGGTAGATACTCAGTCTCGACTTAAGATGAGGCATATGGGTGAATAGGATCAAGGACTTTTCAAGTCTGGTGTTAGGTAGGCCTGGTCTTTGAGATAACCCAATGATACCTTACTAGACACCTAAATAACCTGAGTTGAGAAATGAAATCTGTTGAAAGGCTCTGCTAGAGAAGTGGTTCTCAGCCTGTGGGTTGTGGCTCCTTTACAAGGACTGCATATCAGATAGCCTGCGTGTCAGATAATGCACATTGCCATTCACAACACGAGCAAAATTAGTTGTCACGTACGACAAAGTGATTGTATGGCTAGGGTCCCCACGACATGAGGAACTGTATTAAAGGGTCTCAGCATTAGGATGGTTGAGAATCATTGTGCTAGAGGAATCTGGATTTTGTGCTAGCTGAAGAGCATGGGCTTAGAAAGTCTCTTAAGAGCAAGTCTATTGGGGAGGAACCTATAGTTGGGAAAGAAAACCCATGTCAGAAGGTATATGCCAGGCTGCACAGGATCAGAACCTGCAATTGGACATAACCCCTGATGGTTCATCGCCAAGCAGGGATGCACCCTTGGGGAAGCTGTGGTGGCTACAGAAGCCCATGCAGAGATTAAGCTACTCATTTTATAAAGCTTCAAAGTAGAGGGTGGAGCTGAATTCCTTACTCTGAGAGGACTTTAAATATTTTTTAAGACAGGGTTTCGTGTAGTCCAGGCTAGCCTCAAATTTACTATGTAGCTGAGAGAATAGCCTTTACCCTGATCTTCCTGCCTCTACCTTCCAATGCTATGGCTAACAGGAGGGTGCCACCACCCCTGGAAAAATCTTAGTATCTGAGGCTAGACAAGTGCACAGTGCTGTTCTCTTCAGGTGAAGTGTGGCAGAAACCAAGAGGCCTGCTCAGTTTCCATTCCTCAGGGGCAGTATGGTACCTTTCTTCCAGGAATAGTCACAAAGCAATGCTTTCCATTGTGCCTGGACTTAGGTTTTCTTAGATAACAGGCTGTACATGTCCAGTCTTCTGGGTGTCTAGATTCTCAGTTTCTCATTCATTCTGAAAAGAATAAAAAGTTATCTATGAAGGCAGCTCACAACACAATTTTAACAGATTTAGGAAAGTGAGATCATAATGATAGTCACAGATACAGGTATGGCTTTGACCCTTTAGAAAGACTGAATCCCCAAACTGACAATGCTAAGTGCTAGCAAGGCTTTAGCATAGGTACCTTGGAACTAAAATTGGCAGATTCTTTAAAAAAAAAAACTAAACAAACTAAACATATAATCCAAAAGTATTTGCTGAAATGAATTAGAAACAATCCCGAACCCCTACACAGATGCCCAAACCTGTGCATAAGTAAGTGAGTGAATAACTACAGTGGAGCCAGACAGAGGAAAAGTGCAAAATGGAGCTATATCAAGCTGAGAAAAAGATAGGGTCAGTGCATAATATTAAGTGAAAAAAGCCAGTTTGAAATACTCACAAACTGCGTGATCCTAACAATGTGTTCTGGAAATCTAGCCATTCCACAATGTAAGCATATTTCAAAACTGTTATCTACTACACACACACACACACACACACACATTTTACGAGTAAAAAAAAGAAAATAAATCTGTCCTCAGATTAACACTTGTGCATAGGAATTAAGTCAAACTACATTACAGACCTAACTGTAAACACCGAGGTTATAAAGTGCCAAGAAACCTCGAGACTGCATGGATGATCCTGTCATTATGTTTCCCCAGGAAGACAACTGTTAGGATATTAACATGAGCATTAGGCTGAAGCTTGGAGAAAACAGACCTGACAAAGACCTTATCATACCTGAAAACATGAAGAAATCTTTTAGCTCAGTAGTAAGAAAAACCAACCCAAACACTCAATTAGGACAAAGTGTTGTGCAATTTTACAAAGGAAAGTATAGGAGTGGCCAACTGAGCACTGAAAAGGTGTTTAGCGTTTGTCATGTGGGAAACAGAAAAACCACCAAAATGCTCTAACCCACCAAAATGGCTCTAACTGAACACTGAAAACTCCCACTTTTAGCAAGAACCAGACAGAATCAGAACAGTCAGAAGTTGTCAGGAGTGTAGAATGGTCTAGCTACTTTGATAAGGGTCTTTGCCTGGCAATTCTGGTCCTACAGATTTTCACCCAAGAAGAATCTATTCAAGCTCTTGTTGGTGAGAGTTTATTCACCTGAAAGTGGAAACCTTGTATGTACTTACAGCTTTAAAATACAGAGCTAGGGCTGGAGAGATGGCTCAGAGGTTAAGAGCACTGGCTGCTCTTCCAGAGGTCCTGAGTTCAATTCCCAGCAACCACATGGTGGCTCACAACCGTCTGTAATGCGATCTGGCGCCCTCTTCTGGCTTGCAGGTGTACACGCAGGCAGAACATTGTATACATAATAAATAAATAAATGTTTAAAAAATAAAATAAAATAAAATAAAATACAGAGCTGTATGAAACATGCATGACTCTCTAAAGCACACTCGAGCAGCTTTATACAGGACCAGTCAGTGAATATTTCACTGATAAACCCAGAACAGTCAAGAAAAAATAGTTAACTAGGGGTCAGGGTTAGGGATGGGATGATTTGGAGGAAGCATGGAGGATTTAGCTGGTGATGGAAACATATTTGCTGAGACTTACCAAGTGGTAGATTGTGCAGCTTCATCACATACATTTTTAACCTAAAACACAACCAAACAAGAAAACGCTGGATTACAACAACAGCTTTCAAATGACTTCAAGTGGTCTTAGACGCACAGGTTGCCTATTCAGCTTAGTGAGAAGTGGTGATTATTAAACTTAAAATTATGTGCTGCATACTGTGCTAAGTATGTGCAGGGCATCTGTCTCCTTTATCAACAACCTCATTTTACAACTGAGCTAAGTGAGGCGAAGCCAAGGGAACCTGTTAGCCTTATCAAGTAACAACCGCCAACTCAAATACCCTTCATGAATTTGGATCATGCTGACTGATGTTTACCCCTGCCTCAGGCCCCTCAGTAGGAGAATAAAATGCAGACTGCTGGGATAAGGGTTGCCTGCTTTTGGCTGCCATCTTACACTCCTCCTAATGGTACTGCAGGCCGGAGCTTTGCCCAGGTTAAATCAGTGTCACGTGAGTACAACAGGGGGTGTACAGTCTCCGGGTGGCCTGTCACCTTTGTCTCCTTCTAACCCGTGTGGGAACCCAGGTCAGATGCCACCCACAGCCTAGGGCTGAGGAGCACAGCCCCACCTGTTCAGTTCTACCCACCTCTGTACACTTGTCGCAGGCAACCGTCTTACTTTTACGGCTTAGCCTCCTTCACAGAAAGGCACCTGTAGACAGGTGTGTGCACTGTAAGTCTGCGCATTCATTCTATACAACAATCAAGTTAACAACTTCTAACATACATTCTGGTACATTCTACTCTCGTCACAAAATTGACCTATCAACTTTAAACAAACAAACAAACAAACTTATTTTGTGTGTTTGACAATGTAGGTGCTAGAATTTGAACTAGGTCCTCATGACTGCAGTACTCACTCTCCAACCTCCTGGATCTAGCAGCTGTTAATGCCCAAGGCTCATCTGTTGACAAACACAGAGGGGTTGAGCTTGGTGCCAAAGGTGGCCCTGCTAATTTTCAAGGGGAAGCAAACATGAAGGCCACTGGCCTAGGTAGGCGCTCACTACACTTCTCACTATGGTCTTTACTGGCATTACCAGCAACACCCAGAGAGGTGTTTGAGACTATACACAGGGCAGAAGCTGAACAAATAACTTGGAGACTAAGGAAAAGAACACATGAGAGTTTACAAAGTCTTGGCTTTAAGAAAGTTATCTCTTCTCACTTCACTTTTCCTAATAGGCTGAAGCCCTGGTGTGCACACCTGTAATCTCAGCACTTAGGTGAGCCCCACCTAAAAAGAAAAAGCATAGAAACTTTTTTTTTTTTTTTGAGACAGAGTCTAACTGTAGACCAGGCTGGCCTCAAACCCAAAGAACTGCTTGTTTCTGTCTCCCAGAAAACTAATATTGACTAAGCTTCCTTGGAGGCAGAGGATTAAGCAGCAGCCACCAATATCAAGATTCATAATTGTGTAGGCTTCAGTTTTCTCTAAAAAAAGCATAAGACTTTCCCTCTTACCCATAGCAGAAAGGGGAGGTTTGCAATTCCAGGAGCAGCTAGCTGCAGGGGCTGGCATGGTGACCTGTCCTGGGCAGACCTGCTTCCGGCTCCACACACACCTTGTACTTTGGACTGGAAAGCTTTTGGCTCTTTGACATGCTATGCTTCCTTTCGCTTAGCTTCAAGGTCGCTCCACAGCAGTAGCTTCTGAGACTGTAAGCCTGACAGGCCTGCTAGGGCTCAGCTTGGGAACTGCCTAACCCAATGGCAGGGAACAAGGAAACGCCTTAGCAGCTAAGTGACATGCAGGTCACTGGATCCATCCAGAGTGAGGTGAGAATAAAATCGATTAGACTTAGGATCCCTGAAGTGTAAATTCTTTTAATATTTTTAAAAGCACACAGAAATCTTGATTTATTAAAAACTATACAACATGACACATTTATTCATGATCTTGGGGCTCTTATGAGGTCAAACTCTTTAATGGCGGAATCAAAGCAAACACAAAACATGTGTTCTACACAGAAGCACATTCCAGTTGTAAAGCAGATCTCTTCAAGGCTCAGGAGAAACGAGTACCAGGGTTCTGCTGCAGAGAGCTCTTCCAGGGCTGAGGGATGAGGCTGAGCCCAGCCAGCCCCAGTCTATGGAGCTGGGGCAGGAAGGCATGGTCCTTCTGAGCAAGTTTAGAGTGATCAGGAGGCTCAGGACTCATCAAGCATCTCCAGTCTGCGACCATAAAGCACAGACTGTTTTGTCCTTTCTTGTGGCTCTGACCTATGTCTGAGAGCAGGAGCTGAGAAGGTATGCACATCACATATTGTCACTGTAACACTGAGTGGACTACTTGATTCTGCCCAGGAGCGTAAGCTGTCACAACTGCCTTCGCCAGGCTTTAGGAGCAGTCAGGCCTTGTGGGGAGGGACAGCCCTTCTCTAGTGGGCAAGGAGAGAAGTGCTCTCTGGCTGGACAAGCTCTCCAGAGTTAAGTGTCGTGTAACAGCTGGTGGTACATCAACTGGGGACTCAGGAATGGAGGTTTTAACCTTTGTAACACAACATAAAATAACAAAAATCCAGTCTCATTAGTACATAACTAAGTTTCAATTAAACCTGAAGTGTTTTTATGTAATTGCCAATAGGCTGGAATGCATCTGTACAGTTTAATCTGCTGTGATTTCTTTGGCTGTCTTCCAATTAGATCTAGGAACTGTTGTGACACCCACAGCCTATCTTCCAAGCTATATTCTTCCTGGAATTCTTAAGATGGGTGGTTTTCATTCTTCACACAAACTGCCTACAGCCTTCCTAATCAGGGTGTGCTTCTGAATAGAAGAGGCCTTCAGCTGAAATGGCGTCACCAAGGCCCACAGTTCGAATGGGGTCTTTACACACCAACACGGGTGTGAAGTGGAAGGTTATTCCCTCCCTGTGCCACTCCACCACTGGCTTATTTGGGTTTAATACAATTCTGGAGCCTGACTCCGAATGGGATGTCATAAACTCTTGAGGTGCCCTTAGAGATACTCGGCTGGCATCTATGGTTTCAGTGGCACAGGCTTGTGTCCCAGCCACACGCGCTCCCGCAGCTACAGCTGCAAGCTGGTTGGCCCAGTGTCCATCCACGGTTGCCAGGATGTGGTAGACCAGCGTGTGGAAATGGATCCTGGTGAGATCTGAGGATCTGCTTTTACTCCTCCCATGTTCTTTCAAGATCCAGAAGAGAATGTCACTGACCATGCCCACATCAGGAACACCGTCCCAGGAGGAGAGAGAAGCATGAGGTCCAGATGCTGACTGGCTGAGAAACAGCAGCTCCTGTTCATTCAGCCCAAGAGAAGTCACTGCGGGAAAGACCTGCTAACAAAAATAATGACAGGTCTTTTTGGTGGATACAACCTAGCTCCTCCTGTATTAGGACACAGCCAATGACTAAACGTCAGGCAGGTATCACCTTTCTTCTTACCATGGCCCCTATCTCTGAAACCAGTTTCACATATTAAATCTCTGTCTCCATCTTCATGACCACTTGGGAAACTGGAGTTGCCTCAACACCCTCCAGACCTAGTCTTGTTATGTGTCACTGTGAAAAGGGCAGAACACATACTGTGGAGGCTCTTCCCTGTGCCTTCGCCTGAGGGCTCATGGGTTTCAGCAGGCATCCTGCCCATATACTTACATGTTTTCTTACCCATCCATAAAATAACACTGGAGCTACAAATGAAACTGATGAGATTCCTGAGGGCAGGCACCAGGGAGGACTCAGAAGAGCTGGCTGAGGGAGCTCTCACCCCATATCTTTTCACATTACACCTGGGTGTAGGTTCATATATTATCTAAGCTCATAAAACTAATGAGTAGCCAAGCTGACATGCCAGCCCAGGTGTGAAAAGCCCGTGTTTAGGCCTGGCTCACTGGGACTTATCCAAATCATCCCTGCTGTCTAAAGGGAGGTGACCTAAGATATCTTTCATTAGGGAGTCAGGTTCATCCGAAGTTTGTGTTTAATTGAAAGAAGCTGAGTTGGAGCTGAGTTGGGCTTTCAGTTTTGCCTCTGAAATTTGCAAAACAAAACAAAACAAAAACCCCAACACTTGACACAACACCCATATGTCAGTTAGTAACTCTGTCAGAGCCCAAACATCTGGTCTCATGGGAGAAAGGAACTTCCTTTTGAGGCCCCAGGGCCAGAGGCAGCCTGTGAATGGCCCATGTGGTTACCTGATGCACAATGCTGCTCATGAGCTCCCTGTTGGTCATACTGGCCAGCTCTAGGTGAATTGGAATACCAGTGGGGATGTCAGAGATGGAGGTCACAACCTGCAGAGAGGACAAGCAGTGCCATTAGGACAGAAGTCAGGCAGGGGGAAGAAGGCAAGATTCGGCCCTGAGCAGACCAGATGGACTCAAAATACCCTTTGCATTCTTATGAACTATAAGTAGCGTGGGTCCCCACCTCCTCTGTGGACAATAGCTGCTTTTCCCAATAGAAAAACTCTACTCTGTAGGCATAAACCAGGGCTATAGAATCAGACGATACAGAACTACACCCGTATGCTCATGTTGGCTCCTATTCCTGGGACCTAAACTGAGCAGTTGGCCCCAATGTATACAAACCTGCATGAAGCACAGCATAGCTGGTGTGAAGTGAGATGGTACAGAAAACACAGGACATAGCTACAAACCCTGCAGCTTGCAGCCACACTCAGTTAAGCACAGGATGGAGAGGCTCAGCAAGATGTCTTCAATTGCCTTACTCCTGCTACTACCTTGATAGGGCAGAGCCTAAGACAAGGCAGCATCAGCTAGAGGCTCAGTGGCAGGAGCCTGAAAGAAAATACCAGCTGAGACCTGTGAGTCTGTAACAGAGCTATTACCTCCAAGAGTCTCTTCCTCTGGAGCTCCTTGCTTTGTCCCTCCATCATGTGCAATCCAGAGAGGACCACCAGGTCAGGTTGGAACTCCTCCAGGCTAGACACAAACACCTCCAGCATATTCATGGCCCCGTTGGAGAGGTCGTGAGAGAAGATGAACCGGTTGGCATGGGGAGCTTTAAACGGGCCCCACTCCTCCCCTAGAAAATCCCAGTCAACACAATGGGAAGAAAAGGAAGAGGCTTTCAGTCTTCCAGCTGCAGGGCACTTGCAGGAGCCTTGGCTCTGAGCAGACCCTTACAGCGGTGTAAGGTCAGCAGAGTGCTGCATCCAGGACAGGAATGCAGTACATTTAAAAAAATAAAATCAAATCAAAACCTAAATCCAAATCTAATAAAGAAACAGAAACAGGATGAGCCCTGTGCCTTTAAAGGTCACCAGCTCCCCTTCAGCTCCAAGATAGCTCTGCTGAACTCAAGCACAGGTCACAACTACAGAGCACATAACTGCCCCATCCGAGCACACAGAACATACCAGCACACACAGCACACCAGCACACCCAGCAGACAGGCCAGGCTGCCTTCCTAAGGGCCACACCCTGAGCACTTTTCACTGAGTTGGAAGCTAAATAGGCTGAAAGCCAGAGCCTAGCTGACTGCACCGCTTCCTGCTGCCCCCTGGAGGTTTCTGAGCTTGTGGTCTAAGACTATCTAGCTGTTCCAGCCATTTCTATGCAGAGTTGCTTCAGAGTAGTGACTGTTCAGTGGCAAGTTAAAGTGCTACTTCTGCCCTAAATGCATCCTTTCCTGCCCTAACCCCATGAAGATATGGTTACTTCCTTGGCAAGGTCACTAATGTGCCCTGTTGTAGGACCTGGCACAGTTCTGCACTGACCTGTTCAGGTATCCATCTCCTACGGCCATTGAGCTGAGGGCAGGCCTGTGCTTCCCTCACCATATCCCCCCTGCCTCACAACGCATCTTCCACACAGCCACAAAGATGAGTTAGCAAAGAACAAGGGAATCAGAAAGCACACAGATGACCTAAATGACCATGAGGACAAAAAAAAAAAAAAAATTCCAGTACTTCTGCAATCAAAACTGCACAATGGTAAAAACAACATATTCTCCATAGGACACTGCTAAGAAGTACCATCCCTTTTAGCCTAAGGGGAAAAAAGAGCCACACAGATTTCAAAAGCAAATGAGTTCTTCAGGGAATGACCAGGCAAAAGTAAACAGGCTTCTTCAAGGCAAGACAGGAGAGAATGGAGAGCTACTGTTTTCCATAAGACACAGGACTGATGGAGTGGCCTGAGACTGATGGAGCTTAGCCTGTCATAGCAGCTAGTGCTCCTTTCCTCCCAAAACTCTGTATTCATCTCTACAGGCGACCTCTCAATTTATCAACTCAGGGGAACCTCTGCAGTGACTCACTTGATTCCCAGACCAAACCTGAAAGTGAGCTTTTCTCGGGTGCTCTGGTAGGAGAGAGAAGAAGAAAAAATAAAGTTGACAGATGCTCTTGGAATTTACCAATCTAGGCTACAGAAAAGCCAGGAACTGTTAAGGTTGCCAAGGGCTGCTGCCATCAGCCTCTACCTATGGCGGTTCAGCTTCACATGAGGTTAACAGAAGGCCACTGTTCTAACCAAAAAAAACCCCTAGGCACTGGAAAGAACAAAAATGGGAGGCTTATCAAGCCAAGGACAGTGACTCCTTTTGAAACAGCGGAGTGGGCTCCCTAACCAAGAGTCAGAGCCCTGTCACACTCTCCACTCCCAAGTCACCATGAGACGTGAACTGCAAAGTGTCTAGGCAGGCTGGTGCCTACAGAAATGTAGGGCCACAGCTCAGCTATCCAGAACCTCCAGGCAGTTGTCCTGAAGCGGCTCACAAGGCTTTAAACCCACTCCCAGGTTCATCCTTGCCACCATGTTTAGTGACAAAAAGTCACATCTATGTCCCATTTAGGAACACTGAACTCAGCAACTCAAAGCTTGGGTATGATTAAATGTCGATTTCCTACTAAAACATTCTACTTCTAAGTTTAGATCTGCCCTCCAAAGTCCCTGGCTGTTTCTAGTATATACCAGAGAGAACTGGAAACAACCAATCCCTTCTGCATACTTGGAGAAAGGGTACTTGTCAAGAAGTATATATTTTGTACCCCACATGACAGTTAATTACTCTTGATGAGAGTCCCTGTTTGACTTGGAAGTGACACACTGAAGAGAAGTAAGTAAGGCTCTAGGACACCCATTAGTCTGTGCGGATGCCCAGTCAGAAAACAGCGTTCTTGAGCACAGGAAAAGCTCTAACAGGAAACACAACAATCAATTGTGTCCAGGTGCTGAAGAGTTGGTGAGGAATCAGACCTTCATTCTTGTGACATAAAATCCACCGGAATGGGTTACTTTGGATTCATAAACACGGCAATATTATATAACAGGAAGAAACAGAAATAGCACTACATTTGGTCTCCAGGAAAACAAATGAAGTGCTCCCATGAAAGTTGCCAGAGGCCCGGCACCAATCTCAAGCAGCCTGGAAGGGCTGGAGTCCATTTGCTGCCCTTAGCTCTTGTTAATAAAGGAAAACTTTATTACAAGCATGTGCTGAGCACATTCTTACTTTTAATCAAGACAGATCTCTCCTGCAGCCTCTTTCCCGTTCACACCAGTGCAGTCTGCAGATGGGAGCACTGACTTCAATACTGTTATACTCAGTGTTCTCCATGGAGACAATGGCTAATGTCAGCTCCTTAGACAACGGGCTGGAAATCACTGGTACAGGAGCCTGCTAATTGACAAGGACTTCCGGCATAGTCACACCCTGCACTACACAGTCCTCTTCCATCCTTCCAACAGCACTCACGTACTCTGCCACACACACCCCTGCCTTCCTTACCTGCCAGGTATTCTAAAATGAGGTGGAACTCATCCACTTCCTGCAGGGACTCTGGCGGGACAAACACATTGTCATCAAGAAGTTCATGCAGCTTTGGACCAATTGGACCACAAAGAAGAACCTAGAGATAATGAGCAGCATCAAGTCAGTCTCCAGGAGATCAGTTCCTGTTCTGCAGAATCTAAATAGTAACCAGCAAGGTGTGTGTGAGCCAATTCTATTCATTTAGCAGTCAGAATCCAATTTAATTTCAAAAGCTTCAGGGTTCTTCATTGCCAGGGCTTAAGACTCTATGAGTATGGCCATAATGTACCTAGAAACTGGAGATTGACAAAGCCCTAGTTATTTAGTATCTATACAACTTCTGTGGCTCACACTCAGTTACAGAATGAATGTGTCTTCCTCAAGTCCAGACACTGAAGGCCTAACACCAATGTGATGATGTTGGAGACAGACCTTAATGAGAATGAAGATTAAATAATGTCTTAGTCAGACGGAACTAGGAGAAAAAGATCTGTACGCCCCCCACCCAAGGCTAAACTGGAACACAGCTGGCCATCCACAAGTCAGCAAAAGGGCCCTTAACACCTTCATGAGACCTTCATTTTGGACCTTTGAGCCTCCAAAATTGAGAACGTAAATTTCTGTTTTTAACACAGTTTATACATAAACCCTGTATTCTCAGGGGTGAAGTGGGTGTGTTTCTTTCTTTTCCTGAGATGTTATAGGTTAGCTATGTAGACCAGTCTGGCCTCAAACTCACCCTTTGCTTGCCTTAGCTTCCTGGGTGACTGGAATGGCAAGAGTGCATTACTGTGCAAAGCTCCTAATTGTCTGTCTGTCTGTCTATTTATGGCAAGAGTGCATTACTGTGTGAAGTTCCTAAGTCTTTTTTTTTTTAAAGATTTTATTTATTTACTATGTATACAGTGTTCTGCCTGCATGTGTGCCTGCAGGCCGGAAGAGGGCACCAGATCTCATTACAGATGGTTGTGAGCCAACATGTGGTTGCTTGGAATTGAACTCAGGTCCTCTGGAAGAACAGCCAGTGCTCTTAACCTCTGAGCCATCTCTCCAGCGCCCCAAATAGTCTTTTTATCTATCTATCTATCTATCTATCTATCTATCTATCTATCTATCTATCTATCTATCTGTCTGTCTGTCTGTCTGTCTGTCTGTCTGTCTGTCTGTCTATCTATCTATCTATCTATCTGTCTATCTATCTATCGCAAGAGTGCATTACTGTATGAAGCTCCTAATTGTTTTTTTATTTTTTTTTTTCAAGACAGGGTTTCTCTGTGTAGCTCTGGAGCCTGTCCTGGATCTCGCTCTGTAGACCAGGCTGGTCTCGAAATCAAGAGTTATCCACCTGCTTCTGCCTCCCGAGTGCTGGGATTAAAGGCACATGCCACCACTGCCCGGCTCCTAAAAGTCTTTTAAAAACTCCTTTGTATTCTGTGTAGGCAAATAGATATGGAGTGTTTGCTCAAAGCTGCCAGATAATAAATACTTGTTCGGAATTTTTACACAGTATAGGAAAAGAGGGCTACTTCTTTTCACCAGATTGCAATGACCAGTGTCTTAACCTGTGAGATCACACACTCCCTAGCCTTAGCTGTTACATGACCACACAGCCTTTCAAGCTTAGAGGGTATGTTCTACAACTTTTCCAAACGCTTTTTCTTCACCCTGAACCTGGACTCCCTCTGGCTGTTACCTATAGAATCCCTTCCTAGCTCAGATGAACTGCACAGTCCAGTGCAGAGTTTCTGCCATACCCCTCAAGGCCAGGTTAACAGACTCTAACTAACATGAAGGATTTGGATGGGGGTGGGGGTGGGGAGAAATCCCTAATTTTGGTTCAGATTGATGCCCCTACTCACATACTTCAAAGCCATCTTCATTGGCGAGCAAGCTCCTTATTTGTACACTGTTCTGTACACAGACTCTTTGGCTTCCGGGTAAAATGCATCTCCCTCCCTGCTCTCCACCACTTTGACATGAGCCTCTTGTCAGGTCTGAAAATTCTTGGTCCTGCCACTTTATTTCCTTCCCCCAATTCTAACCTGGAGTTTTACTTCTGAGATAGTAAGAGCCACATGCCTACAACAACAAAAGCTAGGTCTAACATAGGAAATGACGGTTCCAAAGCACTTGGACGTTAGGTAAAGGACAGTGATCCGTATGAAGCATGAATGAACCTGTTGAGCCCTAGAAATATATCTTACCATGAAAAGGCTTCCAGATGTTCAAAATCTGAAAGAATTTATGATTCACTAGTAGACCCGCATCAAAGGAAATGTTATTAATAAAAGGAAGTCCTCCAGGCGGAACAGCAACAAGAGGAGGTGGAAACATAGATCAAGAACAGGAACAAAGAGAAACGGAAATGCTAACTCTAGAGGCCTAGCTGCTTCAAAGATAAAGATTAAAGACACAGACAACATAGCGGAAGAGTTACAACACATGTAAAACAGGTATGGCAGTAACAATAAATCCTGAGATGGCTTAGTGGGTACAAAAGCACTTGCCACCCAGCCTGATGACCTGAGTCTGATCCAGGGGCCTATCTGGTGGAAGAAGAGAACTGACTTCCATAGTTTGTCCCCTGACCTCCATAAGCATCCATATGTATGCTTTAGCACATTCACATCCACACACAAAAACAAATGAATATATTTTAAAAAAATGTATAAACTGGGCATGGTGGTACACGACTTTAATCTCAGCATTCCAGAGGCAGAGGCAGAGGCAGGTGGATCTCTTGAGTTCCAGACCAGCCAGGGGTACACAGTGAGACCCTATCACCAAATAAACAAACAAAATATAAATAAATAAAATGTAAAAAAATCTTATTTTTAAAAGAGGTAATTACTAAAATCTAGTATATTTAAAATCCTTTGGCAGTCTACAAAACTTAGCATTAGAGGGGAAAGAAAATTTCAGCATTTTAAACTTACAGAACATGTGTGTTAGAGCATAGGTGCGCACTTTAAGATGCAGTTACTCTGGAGAACAAAGAACTCCCAGGCTGCTCCTGAGACTGGCTTCTAGGTTGGACTAAGTCACAGGGTCTGGAACTCTGGCCACTCCCCAGAAGCTGTAAGTCAGAGATCCCCATTGTGGAGAGATCTGAAGGCTCTTACAGGCCCCCTGCCCTCATCATGCTGTGCATGACAGCTATCTCTCCTAAGGTGGCTGCTCTCTACTTCCGGCCCATCTCCTATAAAGGTCTTCTGAAGGTGATCTTGTTTCGGCTCCTTTTCAGGAATCTGTCATTGGTTTTTTTTGTTTGTTTGTTTGTTTGTTTTTTCCTAATTGTTTCTAACAACACAGGGCTGTAATAAATTGTGAAATGCTGTTTTCCAGGGATGACACTGTCATTGTTCTCTTGAACTTTCAGTAGCTGTGATCACCTATACAAACATTAAGCCTATTAAAGCCTTTATTGGGGAAGAGAGACTCATTAGGCTGCAAACGCACAAGGTTCTGTTCTCTCTGTCTCCAAGAGGCAGTTTACTAGGAGAGAGATGTGTATGTGTGTGTGTGTGTGTGTGTGTGTGTGTGTGTGTGTGTGTGTGTGTTTCACCCAAGTGTTTCCTCAGTGGTGTATCAGCTCCATGTTCCTATAAATAATGCTTCAACCACACCCTTAAAAGCAAGACTAATGAAACTCACTGATTCTGTAAGTTAGATTTGAGTGGATGCCTTACTTTGGTCTGCTGTTGGAGCCCTATTTGGGGTGAAGGTACTTGTTCGTTTCCCTGGGAAAGGTTCACATAATGTGGTAAAGATTTTCAATGTAAGGCTTCCATAGGCACTGCACATATGTGACGTACAGACATGCATGCAAGCAAAGCACCTACACATATTTTAAAAAAAAAGGTTGTTCAATATAAACCTTAAAGCAAGCACTGAAGTATCGAAACCAAAAATCATAACCAACAAGTCAAAGAAGATCAACATTGAATGCAGATGATTTAATACCTCACTGTCTTAGTCACTGTTCCACTGCTTCGAGGAGCCACCAAGACCAAGGCAACTCTGATAAAGTACTTAACTGGTGGCTTGCTTACAGTTTTAGAGTTAGTTCATCATCATCATGGCAGAAAGCAGACGGGCATAGTGCTAGAGCATGTAGAGCTGAGAGCTTTATATCCTGATCTGCAGGCAGCAGGCAGAAAGACTGGGCCTGGTGGGCTTTTGAAACTTCAAAGCTGACTCCCAGTGACACACTTCCTCCAACAAGACCACAATTGTTCCAACAAGGCCACACCTCCTAATCCTTCCCGAACAGTTCCACTTCCTGGTGACTAAGCATTTGCATACATGAGCCTATGGGGGCCATTTCCTTCATACCACCACACCTACCTAAAGGTAGAGATTATGACCTGGATAAATAAGCAAGTCCCACTATACACTATCTATAAGAAACACATTAATTATGAATATGCAAATAGGCTATAAGCACAGGATGGAAAAAGATACATGTACCATAATAACTGAGCAAAGGCTGGAGAACATGCAGTGGTGACTCTGGCTGGCTCAGTGCAGCTTTGAGAATTGAGCATCATTACCAGAGTCAATGGTAGATGTTTAAAGCTTGGTTGAAGAGGAAATAGAACAAGACAGGAAGTGGCAGAGGGCATGGATATCTCTACTTGTTCTAAAGATCTTTGAGACAGACAGAACAGCCCAGAAAAGAACATTTCATAGTCCTTTGCATTCTTCCAGTGGCCACTCACTAAAGAACCCTGTATAAAAAAAAAAACCAAAAACCAAAAACCTAGCTTACCCAACAGTAGTGATAAGTAGCAGGATGGAGAAAGATTTTTCCTGCTGGGTTTGTCACCAGGAAGGCCAACAGAATGGGATTAAAACTCACGTTAGTGAGAGAAAGACATGCAGAAAACCCTCAAGTATTCAGGAACCAATCAACATACCTCTAGTCCACCAATGGGTTATTAAAGGGCACATCTTAAGAAATCAGAGATTTCCCATGCTAAAACCTTCCCATGTTGAAAACCCTAGGCCCAGGACACGGTGAATTCTACAAACTTTTAGGAAGGTATAATAAATACCAAAACTCATAGAAATCCTTTTCAAGTGGGGCAGGCAAAATGGCTCAGCAGTAATAATGATCCTTGTAGCCAAGCCTGAGAGCCTAATTTGATCCCCAGAACCCATATGGTGGAAGGAGAGACCGAACTCTGAGGACTCTTCTTCTGACCTTCAGAAGTGAATTGTGGCATGGAGTGTACATGCACCCCCCAGCACCCTACCCACCATGGAATAAAAAAAAAAATACTCGAGGCGGAGGAAATTATCTCAACTCATTCTACTACACAATGCCATTATTATTCTGATAGCAAAATCAGACATTATAAGAAAAACACAAATCACTATCTCCCCATGGAAACTGACATAAACATTTTAAAGAAAATTTTAGTAAATGAGGGCTGGAGAGATGGCTTAGAGGTTAAGAGCATGGCTGCTCTTCCAGAAGCCCTGAATTCAATTCCTAGCAACCACATGGTGGCTCACAACCATCTGTAATGAGATCTGGTGCCCTCTTCTGGCCTGCAGGCAAAACATGCAGGCAGAACACTGTACATAATAAATAAATACTAAGAAAAAAATTTTAGTAAGTGCAACCCAAGAACTTACAAAAAAAGTAATTCATCATAAACAAACAGTTTATCCCAGGGATGCAAATGTGTTTTAACATTGGAAAAAGAGACTGGGGTGTAGCTTGGTGGTGCTTCTTTAGCATGTACAAGGCCCAGCAACATATTTAAAAAAAAAAAAAAAAAAGAAAGAAAGAAAGCCAGGCATGGTGGCGTACGCCTCTAATCCAGTACTTGGGAGGCAGAGGCAGGTGGATTTCTGAGTTCAAGGCCAGCCTGGTCCACTCAAGTTCCAGAATAGCCAGAGATACAGAGAAACTACCTCTCACAAACAAACAAACAAACAAACAACTCCGTGGCTAAGAGCCCTGGTTGTACCTGTGCATGCACAAGTCTCTCTTAAAGGCACTGGCCTCTTCTGCCACCTGACTTCACTTTCACCGCTGCCGCCCTGGCCTTTTCTAGGCTCCCCAGGTCTACTTCTAAGAAACAGAGCACAGGCCTTAGACTTAACTGGGTTCAACTCATAGGTCTACTGAACACTAGGCAATGAGCTGTTTGGACTTCTGTGAAACTTACTTTCCTGTCTCCCAGGGGGAGAATAAAAGGAGGACTTCCCTAACAGGCACTGTGAGGATAACATGAGTGAGTGTGTGCATGTGTGAATGTGTGTGAATGTGTGTGTGTGTGTGTGTGTGTGTAGCACTTTGAACAGTGCCTGGGCTACAGTAAGAACTATGTATGTGTTAGCTCTTACCACTATCTCTGGAAAACCTAGATCTTAATTTCTGCTAGTTCTCAGGTCACACCTGGTCCCTATTGGGATGCACTTGGACAGGTCAAACTGAATTCCCGAGAGAGCAGTACAGGAAGGTGGGTCACTCTACAGTGTAGCATTTGAATGCAGCTCTGCTACTTTCTGGCTTAGGTAACCCTGGATACTCTACTTAGCCTCTTGGGACTTAATTACGAAAATCATAAAACTATTAGACTGGTGTAAGGACAGAGCAAGTGCCATGTCTTTTCTCCTCTCAAGGCCAGGTCTGTTTATTAAAATGTCTTCCAATCAGACTGGCCCTAGGCCAGCTTCTCCAGGGACAGAACAAACCCTGGCCTCAGGAAATAGCATCTGAGTAAGTAGTTTTCCTCTGCAATGAGTGGAAGGGGAGGCCAGGTGGAGGTTATTGCTATTATACTGAAATCATCTTCATTAAGTCTGTTTACCATTTTGGTTTAGGATAGATACATTAGGAAGCTCTAATCCAAAACAGTACAACAGCAACTGCTTCCATGTTGGCTTCTCCCCTTACATCTATCCCACTACCTACTCAGATTTTACTTTATACATATCACATGCAAATAATTAGTATTTATTTGTTTGGGAGATTTTTTTTTTAAAGATTTATTTATTATGTATGCAGTGCAGAACACCAGAAGAGGGCACCAGATCTCATTATAGATGGTTGTGAGCTACCATGTGGTTGCTGGGAATTGAACTCAGGACCTCTGGAAGAGCAGCCAGTGATCTTAACCTCTGAGCCATCTTGCCAGCCCTGGGAGAGTTTTTCTGAGGCAGAGTTTTGTTATGTACTCCAACCTGGCCCAGAACTTGTGATTTTTCTGGGATTACAGATGTGTACCACCACACCTGGCTATAAGGGTCATTTAAAAGTCTACTTACATCAAAAGGTTTAAGACTTGAAGACACACCTCTACTCACTTGCCTCTGTCTCTGGAATCACCACATCTGACAGCTCCCATGTTTTAGCACTTTGGATCCAGGCTTACCAATACAGCCCACTCCATTTTCTCTTATCACTCTATTAATCTCCTACCTCGGCCTGACTCCAGAGTTCATGTGCTTTTAGCCATTACATGTTCATCAGAACATGGGCTCTTAGATGGAATCTGAGTCCCCATCTGTATTAGTGTGAATGTCTCTAGGCCTCCCATTTCCTTATGTAGAAAGCAAGAACAGTGCCATCAACAGCAGCATTAACTAGCCGTACAGGACTGTTGAAGAATCAATCTACACATGGTAAATACCCAAACAGCATTAGTTACTAATATCATCCCCTAACACAATATTGCTTTCTAACCAGATGCCCAGGTAGACCACAGGAATCAAGACCCACTCTTGCTCTTAACATTGAGGAAACACTAGCTGAAAGACACGTTTTAATTTGGAATTGTGACCTACCTTTAAGTCTGTGTTGGTGGCAAACCTCTGTCCAATTAAAGCTGCATTTCCTCCTACATAGTGCTGTAAGACAGTTCAAAGTTATGAGCATTTAAACAAGTGTATAACCCAAGCTTAGTCATTTAAAAAAAAATTTTATATTTGTTTTTATTTTACGTTTGTGGATGTCTCCCCTGTGTCTATGTCTGTTCACCACATGTTTGCAGTACTTGAGGAGGCCAGAAGAGGACACTGGATGCCCTGGAACTGTGAGCCTCCATGTGGTCCTGAGAATTGTACCCTGGTCCTCTGGAAGAGGAGTCAGTGCTCTTAACCCTGAGCTATCTTCCCAGCTCCCACCAACATATTTTGATTTTTCTTTTTTTCCTGGCTTTTTGAGACAGAGTTTCACATTGCCCAGACTAGCCTAAGGTCACTATGTAGCTGAGGCTGGCCCTGAACTTCTGATCCTTCTGTCTCCACTTCCTATGGGCTAGGACCACAGGTGTCTACCACTAGGCTAGCTGCACCAAGCTTGGAGGTGCCTTGACAACAAAGGGCACAAATGAGGTTAATAAAACAAAAACAAAGCCAGGCATGGCCCATGCCTTTAACTGGAGCACTCTGGAGGCAGAAGCTGGCTTATCTCTGTTGAGTTCAAGGACAGCCTGGTCTATAAAGCAAGTTCCAGGACAGCCAGAGCTACATAGAGAGACACTGTTTCAAAGCAAAACAAACAAACAAACAGACAAAAAATAATAAGGAAAGGTGGAGAGAATAAATACAAAAATTAGCATGCTGATATATAAAGACAATCTTTATATGATGACCACACCCTAGCTCTATGCCGCATGACAGATTTGAATGCTTGGGGCAGAATTGAAAAAGTAGGAAAGAAAATTGAGTCATTTACAAAAGTTACACAGGGCCCAAAAGAAACCTTCACTGATTTCTTACAAAGATTGATTCCAGCAGTAAATAGAATGATACCAAATTCAGAAGCAAGAGAAATAATAACTGAATCTCTGGCTTTTGAAAATGCTAATGCACAATGCAAATGGGTAATTAGGCCATTAAAGGCAAGATCAGCACCCTTGGAGGAATGGATCCAAAATACAATAAATATTGACTCTCATGATCATGCCTGGATAGGAGAGGTGATTTCCATAGGTTTGAAGAAAAATAGCAATGTCAAATGTTTTAATTGCATAAACAAGGCCACCTAAGAAGGGACTGTAAACAGGGTGTTCCTAGAAACAATGTCTTTTCAAGGAATAATCCCAACAGGATGCTCCTCCCTTCTAGAGTATGAAGAAAGTGTGACAAAGGTAAATATTGGAGTAATGAATGTAGATCAACAAGAGACAGTCAAGGTAACTCCTTGCCTTTGCTGTAGGGAAACTCCCTGAAGGGCTCTCCCCAGCCCCCAGGTCAAATTTGGTTCAGTCCTTTCCTGTCACCAGGGAAGAAACTCCTTCCCAGAGCAATTGAAGAACCTAATACCTATTGTAAGAAACCATATTGCTCTGGAATGATAGAACAGCTTTATAAAATAAAACAAAAATTTAAGGAGAAACCATAAATCCAAATTGATAAAGATTAGAAAAGGGAAACTCCCCAAAGTTAGGATTGGGGAAGGGTTTTGTTTTTGTCTTCTAGGAGAATGAAGGCATCCAGCTAAGGAATCTGAAGATCACTGGACAAATTAGACATCTGAAGAAAAAGGGCAAATCATCCAGAAAACTTGTCCTAAGAAAAAGATTTTCTGCAATGAACCATGACAATGCCTAATAGTGATCTTTGAAGTCTCCAAAAGATGATGGGACCCCACAACGACAATTCCATCAGGACAATGATAACGTTAGCAAGCTGACAAATACCACCCAAAGATCGTCTTTGAACTACAGACTGCTCAGGACAATTTCAAGGTGGCTAGCTGAGATGATCCAGCCTCAGACTATCTAGCCAGGACTTGAGATAAGACCTGCACTTTCCCATTATGCAGAGACTGGACAACAAATGATACAGCTACCTCTCCCAGGACTTGATAATTAACCCAAAATTTTTCTTTTCGGGATCCTCTAAAGATGCCTTCACCTTTAGACAGCAGGAAGTAATTTTAAGAACATGACACCCACATTCCCAAGAGGTGGGGTGGGTGGTGTTTGGTCTTTCAATGGGTTATGAATAATTGTCATTGTTTAGGATGGTTGGTTATAAGCTATTAATTGATAATGGTCAGGGAAAAAAAGCTAAACAAAGGAGATTAGATTTAGGGCTCTTGTTTGAAAAAGAGAAAAAGAAAAAGAAAAAAAGAGGATATAGATATGATAAGATAAAAAGTAGATTATTGAATCTACTCTAAAAAGAAAAAGGGGAGGATGTGGTGATATACTGAATACCCTAATAAACTTGCCTGAGGATTGGAGGACAAAGCCAGCCACTAGATTAGACAGAAAGGTCAGGCAGTGGTGGCACACGCCTTTAATCCCAGCACTTGAGATCTCATGCCTTTGCTTGGGAAGCACACAGGCCTTTAATCCCAGGAAGTAATATGGCAGGGCAGAGAAAGGTATATAAGGTGTGAGGACACAGGAACTCACTCTCTTTAGGCTGAGGATTTTGTAGAGGTAAGAACTAGTGGCTGGCTGTTCTGCTTCTCTGATCTTTCAGCTTTCACCCTGATATCTGGCTCTGGGTTTTTTATTAAAAGAATACCTAAAGCCGGGCGTTGGTGGCGCACGCCTTTAATCTCAGCACTCGGGAGGCAGAGCCAGGCGGATCTCTGTGAGTTTGAGGCCAGCCTGGGCTACCAAGTGAGATCCAGGACAGGCACCAAAACTACACAGAGAAACCCTGTCTCAAAAAACCAAAAAAAAAAAAAACCAAAAAAACCACCTAAGATTCAAACAACAGGAGGATATAGATATGATAAAATAAGAAGGTAGATTATTAAATCTACTTTTAAAAAGCAACTACATTAGACTGGGCTTTTGTATCAGTACAAACTTTGAATACTGATACATATTTGAGATTAGTTTGTTAAAATACACTGTACATACATTTCTACTCTTGTTCAAGGTTTGTACCTATACAGTTCATTTAACAATGTAATGCAAATAGCTAGTGCTTGACAGCTATTATTACCAACTAATTAATACATAAAGAAATGCAAGTTAGTAGTTAGTCATTACAATCAAACTTGTAGTCATATTAGGTATGTTTCCAAGGTCAAACAGATGTATATTTTACATAGACAAGTCATCTTCAAACACTTCAGAGATCTACAGAATATAGCATTTAAGATATTTTAATAACAGAGATTTTTCCTTCCTTCCTTCCTTCCTTCCTTTCTTTCTCTTTCTTTCCTTTCCTTTCCTTTCCTTTCCTTTCCTTTCCTTTCCTTTCCT
>CABHPR010127634.1:0-17564 GCA_902168415.1 Peromyscus melanophrys
TGACCAATAAGCAACATGTTTGACATACAGACCATCCCACAGCAGGTGATAGATATCCAACCTCTAAAGTGAAGTGAGGAATTGTGGTTAATGCTGCATACTGATTGCCTTAAGCTGAGGATTTGTGTGAATACATTTTCAGATACTAATATGGCTTTACAAATGAAAAGAATCATCTTCTTTAACAATGAAAAATGAATGTATTACCAAGAATCCTTTCAGGTTTCAGGTTGAGTAACCCTTCAATGACCTGAGGCATCTATTCATACTTCGAGCTATTTTCCTGAGCTCTGTAATATGGTAAGAGGCCAGAGGCTGAATCATTGGGCCAGACAATTTTGCCCTGCAGCAGAGTGAGGAGCAGCACCTGAGATAAGGCAACTTCTGAGGTAATTGATAAGGCTGTGTTTAAGAAAAGGTGAGAATTGTTGATTTTGCTGTCAAGCAAACCTGCCCCGCTACAACTCACAAATCCAACTCTGTGTTGAGTTAGAATTTAATAGACATCAGATGTGTGAAACCAATCTACACACAAAACAGAATTACACTTTCCCTGTAATTCTGCCTGTGTGGTAATGAAAAACAGTAACATGAAGTGAACTAATTTTACTATAATTCTTTCCTTGTTATTAGAGAAATTGTTCTAGCAGTTAGGCAATCTAATTATTGGAGCTAGTGATACTTACCATGACTTAATGTTGTTTAGATCAGATGTGTGTGGAGTGCATATCTGTATGTATGTCCCCTGTGTTAGCAAATGTGTGGGAATATGCTTGGAGGCCTAAGATTGACATGGGCTATCTTCCTTGATTTCTCTCTATCTTACAGAAAGAACTCGCTGAATTAGCCAAGTTAGCTAGCAGGTTGTTCCTAGTTTTCTGTCTTTGCCTTTGGAAGAGGATTGCAGGTCACTGTCATGCCTAAGACACGGTTCATATGCTGTTCATTATTTACAAGAAAAAGTATAATTGTTTGGTGTTCCTATAACCTTTCCATCACAGTATGCCCTTCAGATTTGTCTCTGCATGCACTGTACCATATAGTGATTCACATCAATAAGTACTTTGTTTCTTTTACGGGAGCAGGTAGGAGCTACTTTTCTTTTCTGGAATTCAATCAGTTTCCTGGCGTTCTGTTTTGCAACATGAGATTTCAAAGTCCTAATTGGAAGACAATAAACAATCTTCAAAGATTTTACTAAACTAGTTTTTGTCAAGTGTTCTTGTTGGTTTTTGTTGTCTTAGTTGCATATGTCTTTCCCTGTGGTCCATACAGATGTTTTCACACCCACATACCAACACATATGACATGTGAGTAAATATTATATACATTCTTAGTTATTGGAGAAATTTAAAATAGTAAAGTTCTGTAGCTATGAGGCAATTCTTTTGTTGTTTTTGAATTTTTAAGATAGGTTCTCTTACATGCCAGGATGACTCTATATTTACTACATAGATGCTGGCCTTGAACTCCTAATCCTCCTGCCCTGCCTTCTAAATCCTGAGCTTATAGACATGTACTACCCACACCTACCACTGATAGTTAATTTTTTGTGCAAAATGTGATCTTTATAGCTGCAAGGAATGATGTTTGGGTGTTAAAATTATCTGAACTATAAGCAAAGAAAACACAGTTTCTAGGAGAGAGTTAGTGCACAGTTATTCATAGGTATACAGTTCATTTAAAGAACACTGATAACATAGGGGAGAGTCTGTGCCGATGACAACATATCAAGATGTCCAGCTTCTATGGAAACTTCACCTCATATGCGTCCCTCACCATTTCCAGGGGTGCTCACCTCTGTCAGACGTCCTTGATATAAGAAGAATTCCAGATTTGAAAGTGCCAGCTTGAAGAGCCAAGCTCTAGTAGTACAGGAGCCTCATTCTTCTGCTCCCCTGGTTCTGATCCTGCAGTGCTACACATATTGCAGACTCCATTTCTTTTACAGTGTTTCACCTACTGGCAGTGCCATTCTCTCACCCAATTGCTACTATCTACTTCCTAGATTCCTTTTTTATACTCTTAGAGAAGAGAGAGGAAAGAGTGAAGGAAAGAACACTTTTTAGGTTTGGGAAGTGTCCAGCAAGTCATTAAAAAAAACCTTCTCGTTTTGAAAATAAGTTAAAGTAAAGGGGCAATGTGTATTTACTTAGGATGGACATGATTGTTTGCCTCCCCAGCACACAATTTCATAAGCAATGTGCTGTTTTACTTTTTAGCATAAAACTTTCTTAACTACTAATTTAGGAACTCATCAGATGCGTTAAAAAGTAGTCTATTTGATTTGGCATGATGAGTTTAATTTACTTATTCTTTAGTTTAATTTATATTTTAAAAATTGATAAGAATATTAGAAACATGTATTACTTGCCCTTGCCTCATCCTCCCACATTTCTGTAAACATTCGTCATTTTTCATGGCATGGGAATGATTTTAGGTTGGTCATGGGGAAAAATTCTGTTTTCTTCATATGCTGGTTAGTTTAATATAAGCTCTCACAATGCAATGAAAAAGACTTTGCCTTTTAGATATAGATGGTTATTTTTCTCATTTTGGTTTTGGTTTTGGAGCTGTGTTTCAAATTCATCTTAAATGAAGTTCTTGCTCTAGCTGCCCAAGTGTTGGGATTATAGGTATAAAACATCATGCCCATCTAGGGAGTCCTGTTAAACATACAGAGTACCAAATTACTGAGGTTCATAGCACCTTTACCACAACTGGTGATTTTCTTTCTCAGTTTTCAGAACCCAGGCTTAGTTCAGTAGTTTTGAGGCACCAGGACATTGAGGAGATGTCAGTGATGGCAGTCTGTTTACATGGCTGCCATCATGTGGAAGCTCGATTGTAGCTGTAGAATCCAAGCTTACTACTGTGCTTCTTGGCAGGACTTATCTTAGTAGCTTGTAGCTGCATTCTTCAGTGACCTGAATACAGACATCTTATCATGGCTTTTCCAATTACACTTTTCTGTTCCTACAGGGAGGGAAGACTGAGACACAATGTGTTTCATAACCTGACATCACTTTTGCCATATGCTTGCTATTGGATACACATAACTTTAGTACAGTGTAGGTGGGGATTGCATAATGCATACAGAACATTCTGACATCTAGTTCCACCTTGTGGACTCTGGTCTATAATGAAAGATTTCTCTATCACATATAGTATAAGTTCATTCCATACCAGTGCCTGGGAGTCTATCACTAAATTAGGCTTAGACCATAGAAGAAGGGCTTTGATTTGATTTGATTTTTACTTACAGTTGGAGTAGACACAGTCCATCTTGGTTTTAGAGGTGTTATGATAGTTAGCCACATTGCATCCAATCATGAAGCAGAGAGAGATGAATTTTGATGTTCAGCTTATTTTTCTCCTCATTCTGTATAGGTCCAGCATACTTCAGATGATGCTACCAAACTTCAGAGTATGTTTTCTGTACCCAGTTAAGCTTTTCTGGAAACATACTCAGAGATATACCTAAAGGTATGTTTCCATGGTGATTTTTAAATCTAGTAAAGTCAACAATTGACATTCATCATTATAAAACATGTTGAGTAGTTAGTGGTCTGCAATTGTTTTTAGCAATAATTACACACCTTGGGATCCACTTAAAGTCTACCTTTAATTTTTGTTTACTAAGGCTGTAGGCATACCTCTACAGTAGTATGTAAGCCTACTTTACATGTTTCTGACACCATAAAAAAAAGACTCTACATTCATATTGACTACCATATGAATAAAGAGTTTTGGTAGTGAAAAATATAGGAAAATCATCTTAACTTATAATTGTGCTACTATTGCAATCTTTGAGAACCAGATCAAGACTGCACCCAAGGTAAGAAAAAAAAAATCCATGATGTCAGCAAGAACTCAACTTTTTCTATCTGAGGGGTAGGAAAGGAGCACACATGTTCTGATGGTAACTTTCTTAGTTACTGCATCTTGAAATCTCTTTTTTGTCTTTACATAGCTATATATTCCCAAAAGAGAGCTCTAGACAATGTCTGAGTTACATTTTGAAGGTACATTACATTTCTTGTGTAAACAATAAGAAGCAGAGACGTTCTGATAACATATGTGAAATCACATGGTTTCTCTCAGACTTGGAATGTTGCACTAAATAGGCAGCTATTGTGGCTGGGAGTGAGTAACCATGGCAATGCTCAGCTGTCAGCCAAGCTCTCTGGTGAGCAGGATGTAAAACAAAACCAGGGGCACTAGCACTCAAGTGCTACACACTTTATGGAGGGACAGTAATATTAAAGGTGTCCCAGGACCTAAACATAAACACTTAGTTGGCTGAACCTTGAGTTTTATATCAGAAAACTGAGATTAGTAATTCATACAGAGAGTTAGAATTTGTGTAGAGAGTTATGTCCTTAATGTTATCAACCAGAGTTTTGCAAGCAAAGAGCTGGCTCTAAAGTTGTTTTATGCTTGACCTTGGTTCAACAACCAGATGCCTGGAATCTGTCCTTGTGAGATTCTGTGGTGATATATTGTGTATCCTAATAAAATTTGCCTGAAGATCAGAGAACAGAACAAGTCACTAGGTTAAATATAGAGGCTGGGCAGTGGTGACACACACCTATAATCCTAGCACTCAGGAAGCAGAGCTCCATCTGAATCTCTGTGAGTTCAAAGCCAGCCTTGATTACATGAGATTGACTCAGTTTAGGAGAGAAACAAAGCCAGACAGTGGTGTAACACACCTTTAATCCCAGCACTTGATATCTCATGCCTTTGCTTGGGAAGCACACATGCTTTTAATCCCAGCACTAAGAAAGGAGTGATATGGCTAGGCAGAGAAAGGTATATAAGGCATGATCAGACAGGAACTAAGCCCTTTTTGGCTAGAGAGTTTTTCAGGCTTAAGAGTCCTAGAGGTAAGACAGTACAGTGGCTTGTTGCTTTGTCTCTCTGATTTTTCATCATTTACCGCAATATCTGGCTCCAGGCTTTTTATTATTATAAGACCTATTAGGAATTCATATAACATCTGGAGTCCAGCTTTTGGGGCATGAATTCATAAAAAAAACCCAACCAACCAACCAACCAACCAAACAAACAAACAAACAAACAAACAAACACTTGCCTGTGGCTCTGGTGAGAGCTACATGTGGCCAGAGTCCCTACCCAATCAGCTAAAGTTTTGTTGCAGCCTCTCTGTAGCAAAATCCATAGGTTTTAGGGCTCCAAAAACTGCAGGCGTTAGCCACTTTAATACATTTTCCCTGTGCAGATGGCTACATCTTTTGCTTCTTTCCTCTCCTGGTGGGTTTTGGTTTTGCTTGGGCTCCCTCCTCAGGCTGCTGACACATTATCATCATCTGAATCATCATTATCAGCAATTTGGTGAGTCAGTTAAGATTTCTTAAAGGGAGGAATTAGTTGAAAGAAAGATTTTTTTCCTCCAATGTTAAAAAATGGGAATTATTTTTACAATGGAGGGAGTTTGGTCTCAGTTTGATAATATGATTGATGGAAAGTGAAACAATTAAATGAGAGGAATGTTGATGGGATTTATGTAATGTCAATTACAAATATTATTGGTTTGATCATTTCTGTTTTGTCATTAAAATAGTTGGTTAACATGAGTGCCAAGATAAAAGTTTTAGAAGAACCTGTTAAAACAGATCATAGAGATACTCAGACCCAGACAGAGGAATTTAAAGAAGAACTAATATCAGCATTGCATTATAAGGTTACAGAGAAAGAGCCTAAGGCTTTCAAACAGCCAACCTTAATTTATCCAGTAACCTTACAGGAACTATCAAATGATAGATATCCTTGAGACTGTGTATGAGCTGATTAGACTCCTGTACAAATGTGAGATTTGAGGAGACACAAAGAAGCAGTAGTCTCATATGACATTCATTCATCTTTTGTTAAGCAGATGTTAAACTCATGGTCAACTTGTAATAGAATTGTTCCTCAAGACTGGAGAGATTTGGTGACAGTAGTCTTAGAGGCTGTTCCCCAATTAAAATGGAGGACCTGGTGGAAGGATGAAGCTAAGACCATTGAACAATGAAATAGAGCTAGAGGTATGGAAATTTCCAAAGATCAACTTCTTGGAGAAGGTTATTATGCTTATATACAAAGACAATCTTTGTATGATTACCACACCCTAGCTTTATGCAGAATGGCAGCCTTTAATGCTTGGGACAGAATTGAAGAAATAGGAAAGAAAATTGAGCCATTTACAAAAGTTATACAGGGCTCAGCAGAAACCTTCACTGATTTTTAACCAAGATTGACTTCAGCTGTAAATAGAATGATACCAAATTCAGACCCTAGACAAATAATAATTGAAGCTCTGGTTTTGAAAATGCTAATGCACAATGCAAAAGGGAAATTAGACCATTAAAGGCAAGATCAGAACCCTTGGAGAAATGGATCTGAGATATAATTAATATTGAATCTCATGATCATGATGATGTTTGGATAGGAGAAGTGATTTCCAAAGGTTTGAAGAAAAATAGCAATATCAAATGTTTCAATTGTAGTAAACAAAGTCACCTAAAAAGAGACTGTAAACAGGGTGTTCGTAGAAATAATGTTTTCTCAAGGAATAATCCTTACAGAATACTCCTCCCTTCTTGATTATGCAGAAGGTATAGTAAAGGCAGACATTGGACTAACAAATGTAAATCAACAAGAGACAGACAAGGTAATCCTTCCCTTTGGGAGACTCCCTGAGGGGCCTCTCCTAGGCCCCCATGTCAAATTCAGTTCAGTCCTTTCCTGTCACCATGGAAGAAATTCCTTCCCATAGCAATTAAAGAACCTAATGCCTATTGTAAAAAACCATATTGCTCAGTATTGCTCAGGGTGATAGAACAGCCATAGAAGAAAGAAGAAAAACTCCAAGAGAAACCATACAACAAATTTTTTGGCAAACTTCAATAATGAACAAAGACCAAAATTAAAATTATGAATAAATGACATTCTCATTGTAGGTCTTGTAGACATAAGTGTGGATGTAACAATAGTTGCACCAGAATTTTGGCATCCAAATTGGCCTCTTCAAGAGGTTAATGTTCAGCTCAGCTGTTAGGGATTGGAACATTATCTCAAGTGAAACAGAGTGCAAGATGGATCAAATGCATAGGGCCAAAAGGACAGAGAGGAAAATTAAAGCCATATGTGACTAATATAGCTATGAATTTATGGGGATGTGATTTGTTAAAGCAATGGAATACCCAGGTTAACATTCCTCCAATCTCAGAAACAAACCATAAACTAAATATGTTTCTGGGAAAAATATTAGAAGGTATTATCAAGAACAGTCACCAACCATCCAGATCTTCAGCTACTGATCTTTCAAAGACACCAACAGCTCTACCTTTAAAATGGTTAACAGACAAGCCTATATGCATTCAACAATGGCCTTTTACAGCAGAGAAACTGCAGACCTTGGAACAGCTAGTACAAGAGCAGTTAAATGCTCAGTATATTGAAGAATCAACCAGCCTTTCAAATTCTCCTGTATTTGCTATTAAAAAGAAATCTGGTAAGTGGAGAATGGTAACAGATCTAAGAGCTGTTAACAAGGTAGTTCAGCCAATGTGCTCTCTACAATCTGGAATTCTTTTGCCTACTCTGTTACCTGAAGCATGATCTCTTATAGTTAACAAATTAAAAGACTGTTTCTTCTCAACCCTTACCTCCCCAAAAAGAGACAGAAAAATTTGCCTTCACTGTGCCTACTTATCTTAATTTCCAGCCAGTCAAGAGCTATCAATGGAAGGTTCTCCCACAGGGAATATTAAATAGCCCAAACTTGAGCCAATATTTTGTATGACAGCCCTCGGAAGTAGTAAGTAAACAATTTTCTCAATCTATAGTTGATCATTACACGGATAACATATAATAGCTGATTCAAATGTAGATACTTTAGAAAGAATGTTTGAAGAAGTAAAGAAAATTTTGCCTTGCTGGGGATTACAAATTGCTCCTGAAAAGATACAAAGAGGAGATTCTATAAATAATTTAGGATATAAAATAGGTCTACAAATAATTAGACCCCAAAAGGTACAAATTAGGAGAGATAGATTATGGACTCTTAATGACTTTCAAAGATTATTCGGAGACATTTCTAATCTATGAACCATTATTGGGGTAAAAAATGATGAACTGAGTAATTTGTTCAAAACCTTAGAGGGTGACAAGGACTTAAATAGTCCAAGAGAATTACCAGCTAAAACTGAGAGAGAATTGGCTTTGGTGGAAAAGAAAATGCAGGATGCACATGTAGATCATGTAGATCCAAAGCTTGATTGCATTTTGGTTATTTTACTCTCTAAGCATTCTCCTACAGGAATTTTAATGCAGAGGGAAGATATTATATTGCAATGAAAATTTCTACCAAATAAACAGAGTAAAAAATTAAAAACTTATGTGGAAAATACTCTGAGTTGATTTTTAAAAGGAAAATTGAGACTTCCTCAACTAGCAGAAATAGTCCCAGGAGAAATTGTATACCTTTAACTAATGATGAAGTTGACAAATTATGGGCAGAAAGTGAACCTTGGAAAAGAGCGTGCAGCAATTTTTTGGGAGAGATTAACAATAAATATCCCCAAAACTATAGAATTTAACTTATAAAGAAAACTAAAGACCCCCAGAAATAGATTACATAATGCTCTATTTGAATTTTCTCAATGCTAATGAAAAAGGAACAACAGTTGTGGAGAGACATTGGATAATAGAAAAAAAAAACACAGAATTAAATCAGCCTGTATTCTTTAAAGATGTGCTGACTCCCTAGCTTGCCACGCTCTCCGCCTGCTAGTCTTTTGGAAGGGCTGTCTTCTGGGGTGACCTTTGCAATACCCTCACTAGAATCATCCTGAACTGGAGTTGGGCAGAGAAGAGGATGGGTGAGCAAGAGCTCTTTGCTAGGACCACCACATATAGAGAACTGTTAAAGCTGTACCCATATGTGCATTTCTGGGAAGATACTTGTGTTTCTTGTGCACAAAGTTTATTCCACAACATCCGAAATTCATAAATGTCCTAAAGGAGAGCATATGGTTAAAAGGATAGCTTGACAGATTGACAGAAAAGGTTCCTCTTGAGCATAGAACTGTTAAACCACGTCTGGACAGTGTGAGTTAATTCTAGGCTGACTGTGGAGGGGCAGAGGGAGGCTCACAGTGTGAGATCTGCAGCCCTGTGCTGTGTTGAGACTGACATCCTGAGAAGCCCTGCCATAGGTACATCTTCAGCTACTCCATAGGAATACGTTTATAGAGCAGGAACACGCCTTCTTCTTCATATTTTAGTATATAGATCTGATGATAAACTTAGGAATGCTGTACTCCATGTGGTCTGTGGCTTTGTTTTCTTGTAAGCTGAGCATTGAGGAATGCAGAATTGTAATTGTAACTTCGCCAGTACTTCTATCTAGAGGCCTGCTGCCATTTTTGTCTTCTATGAAATTTTTGTTGCCAAGGAAGACAGGATTACAGTTTTGTCTGACAGATTGAGATAGCGTGGTGTATTCTGGGTTATCAAAATACTCCTGTAGCATGGGGTTTTTAGTTGGTGAATATTCACAATGTGGGGGAAAGCATGGTACATAATGTATAATCTCAATTCCCTAAGTGTATGTACACTTGCAGCATCTAGAAGGACACATCAAGCTGAGCTGCTTGTGACTGGGGGGCTGTTCTTGGCTTCTTGTGTTGTGTTTCCTGTAATGCACATACTACAAATAAATGCTTCTTTTAAAAGCTTAAAAAAAAATAAAGATGTGCTGACTTCAGAACACAAACCAGGATATGTGTTACATTGGGGACGAGGTTTTGCTTTTGTTTCTACAGGAGAAGAAGAGCTATTGATGCCATCAAAACTGGAAATTTTCAGTTTGAACAAGAGAGACCTCTTAATTAGAAGAGGTGATAATTCATCAACCAGCATGACCATTCAATATACACTAACTTACAAAAGCTTTCACTTGATCAGCTATAACTTGCCAAAAGGGAACCTCCCCAAGACTAAGATTGGGGAAGGGTTTTGCTTTTGTCTTTCAGGAGAATGAAGGCTAAGGAGTCTGAAAAACACTGGACAAATAAGACATTTGAAGAATTGGGATAAATCATCCAGAAAAAATTTTCCATGAAAAAATTTTCTTCAGTGAACCATGTCCATGCCTAATAGCGATCTTTGAAGTCTTTGAAAAGATGATGTGTTCCCACAATGACAATTCCACATGGACTCTGACAACACCATTAAGCTCACAAACACCACCCAAAGATAGGCTTTGAACTAAAAACTGCTCAGGACAATTTCGAGGTGGCTAGCTGAGATGATCCAGCTTCATAGATTACTCTAGCCAGGATTTGAGACAAGCCCTACACTTTCTCATTACCCTGAGACTGGACAACAAGTGATACAGCTGCCTCTCCCAGGACTTAGTAATTAACCCAATTTTTTTTTCTTTTCAGGGTCTCCTAAAGATGCCTTCACCCCTAGGGAGCAGGAAGTGATTTTAAGAACATGACACCCACATTCTCAAGTGGTGCAGTGGGTAGTTTTTAGTTGTTCAATGGGTTATGGATAATTGTCATTGTTTAAGATGGTTGGTTTCAAATTGTTATTGGTAATGGTCAGGAAAAAAGCTAAATAAAGAAGATTAGATTCAATGTTCTTGTTTGAAAAAAAGAAAAAAAAGAATATAGATAAGATAAAAGGTAGATTATTCAATCTTCTCTGAAAAAAAAGAGATATATAGAAATAATAGGATAGAAGTGTTGATTATTTAATCTACTCTGGAAAGAAAAAAGAGAGAATATGGATATGATAAAATAAAAAGGTAGATGAGTGAATCTACTTTTAAACAGCCACTATTAGTTTTAAATATTTTACTTTGAATTAGATTTTTGTATATTGTATACAATTTTGAGATTATTTTTGTTAGATCATACTATGCATACATTTCTAATCTTGTTCGAGGTATTGTACCTATACAGCTCATTTAACAATATGATGCAAATTGTTAATCCTTGAAAGTTATTATTACCAACTAATTAGGATATAAAGAAATGAAAGTTAGTAGTAAGTTATTACAATCAAACTTATTGTCATATTATGTATGTTTTCAAGGTCAAACATACATTTTAGATAGGCAGGTCATCTTCAAACACTTTGGAGATCTACAGAATATGGAATTAAAATTCTTATATTTTTTCATGACAATGAGGCATTTCTGCCCCTGGCAACAACAATCTACTTTAGAAAAGAAGATGAGTATCAAAGAAACTCCATATGGAGTTTACTTTCTTTGTAGCAAAAGTTAGCCACTGAGCAAGAAAATGCTCTTGCCTCTACTGCTGACAGTATGCTATCCAAAATGGACAAGCAGGAAACACATAAAAAAAGGACTGCCGATCCTTGCCAAGACAAAGTAGGAAGGCTCTTTAGAAAACCCTGCTTCACAGATGAGTCTGTCAGATAAGCTAGGCCTGTAAGCTGATAATGGATGCCCCAACATTGCAGAGGAACCTTGGGTGATGTCCAGGCAGCCAGCTGTTTCTGTCATTTCTCACATTTTTTGGAAGTCACTTGTTTGCACTTCCTGCTTACTCAGTTAATATTATTTTCTTCTTGGGTCTCTGAGGGAGATGAAGGTTGAATAGTTATAGTTATAGTTTTCCTTGTTAACAAATTCAGAAAAGAAACTCACTAAGAGGTGTAAAGTGTATAAGTTTCAAAGACATCAAAAGGTAGTTTTGGGTTGGTAATACAAGTTAGGATAGAAAGTGAATTAGGTACAACATTTTGGACTCAACAAAATAGGATAAATAATGGAATATTTTCTCTGAATTTGTCAAATGTTTATGGACTAGACATTGTTAATGTAATTCTTGACTATATATATATATTGTATATACTTATTGTAATAGTTTTTCTTATATTAGTTATAGCCTTATTTTATTATTTTAGACAAAAAAGGGGGAAATGTGGTGATATATTATATACCCTGATAAAATTTGTCTGAAGATCAGAGAACAGAACAAGCCACTAGATTAAACACAGAGGCCAGGCAGTGGTGGCTCACACCTTTAATCCAAACACTGTGGAGGCAGATGTCTGTCTGGATCTCTGTGAGTTCAAAGCCAGCCTTGATTACATGAGATTGACTCGATGTAGGAGAGAAACAGAGCCAGGCAGTGGTGGCACACACTTTTAATCCTAGTACTTAGGAATCACACACCTTTAATTCCAGCACTTGGTATCTCATGCCTTTGCTTGGGAAGCACACATGCCTTTAATCCCAGCACTAAGAAGGAAGTGATATGGCTGGGAAGAGAAAGGTATATAAGGTGTGAGGAGACAGGACCTAAGCCCCTTTCAGGTAGAAAGCTTTTCAGGCGGAGGAGTCCTTGAGGTAAGATGTAACAGTGGCTTGTTCCTTTGTCTCTCTGATCTTTCAGCATTTACTCCAATATCTGGCTCTGGGCTTTTTATTATTAGAAGACCTATTAGTAATTTGTGTAACAAGATTCATTTGCCAGGGCAACTAGTCTACTTTGAATTTGCTCTGAGGTCTTAAGTCAGCTAATTGTATGTAATTGTCTTGAAAGTGGTAGAATCAAGGCCTGACTATGAAAGTATATTTTATTCCACAAAATTACACAGTGTAAGAAGGAATAATCTTTCTGTCAATCCATAGACATAATTGTGTCCAATAAGTGGGAAACTCACTACCAATGGGCTGTGGGAAGAGTCCTCTAGCAGTGTTAAGGGAGAATTGTGGTAGCACACAAGAAAATTACAGACAGAAGCAAATGGTATTCATAGTTTGTAGCCCCATTTGCCTTGCTTGACAAGGATCCTCCATCAGAGAGTTAATCATCTGGTGGTTGACCTTATAAATATCAGTTACCATCTGCTGTATATTCTTAAGGCCACTGGCATGCTACATATTATGAGACTGGCTACATTCGTTGCATAGTGATATAATCCACACTTTTTATTTTTTTAAGCAGATATTACTGGTATTGAAAAATATCCATATAAAGTTCAAGCTAGTTAAATAAAACCATTTTCTACTTTACATAATCTAGAAAGTCTGATAGAAATCAGATTTCATATTGTTATATTTGGCAATCAAATAAAACAAAAAAAGATTAAGAGAGGAAATCTAGCCTGGTGGGACCTGACTTTAACCCTGGCACTCAGAATGCTGAAGCAGGTGGATAACCACAAGTTTTTGATTATCCTGGCTGGATAGTGAGATTTTGTCTCAAAAGAAATGATAGCAATGTCAAAGGGGGCATTAAAAGGAGAAAGCCATCTTTAAATGTTAAAGTTATGTGGCTGTGGAAAGGTCTTGATGATTGAAATGCTGGACACAGATGCCACATTCCTTTGGAGATGGACCAACATGCATTTATGGAAGTGGACTAGGATGTGAAAAGTGATACTAAATGCCTTCCCCGACTGTTCCCAGTCAGAGCCCATCGGCTTTCATCAACTTCAGACATTTTGCTTCTTCAGGCTTAGCTCTGTGTGTACCCATGATTGGTTGTTTTTCTCTCACATACTTTTCTGTTTCTTATTTTATTCTCTCAGTCATTATCCAACTGTTGTCCTATGTTAAAAACAAAATACTGAATTCTTTAAAAGGCTCCTATCTTGCCACCATCACATTATTTTAAACTTTTTATCATCATTGATCTGGGATTTAGTCTTGGATTCTAGAAGGAAATACATTTCTCAGCACTCCTTCACAAATCAGATTAAGCAGTACTATGAGGCCGGCTGCCCTTTCTAATCACCGACACACATGATGACTTCATTGTGTGTTGACATTTCTGTGATCTGTAGTGTGTGTCACCACTTATAACATTACCCCCTGAGTTCAAAATCAGCCTGTAGCTATATGCTTTTCAGAAGCAGTCTGTTCTGCACAGCTGCTCCGAAAATTAATCTATCTGTGACAAGCTTGCCTTGCTCAGGGCAATGTCAGCATAGTTTTTTTTTTTTTTTTTTTTTTTTGTCCAAGCTGAATGAAAGAATACAGGGTTTCAGTGACAGATTCTTCAAACAAGTAATTACATATGCACTTTAAGAACAAAGTGCATTGTAATTTTCATTTTTCCCACTGTTAAAGGAACAATAAGTCATTAATCAAATTTCTGTTACTTTGCCTAAGTATGTTAGGGGATTCATTGTTGGTTAATGATGATGAAGGACAGAATTACTTTCCTCATTGCTATGACAAAGCAATATAAGGAAGGAATCTTGTTTCGGTTGCTCCTAGTTTGAGTGAATAATCCAGCATGAAGGAGAGAGGTCACCATGGCACAAATCTGAAGCCGCTGATCACATGCACCTAGAGTCAGGAGGCAGACAGAGATGAATTCTGGAAGTCATTTTATGGGTCATTTCAAAATAAACCTAAGAATCTAAAAATATTTTAAGTTCAGTTGTCTGTGTACAGAAAAGCCTTAAACTTGGGTGTTCAGATAAAAATGTTTATTAAAGTATGTAATTCTGTCCTTCATGCAGATACTATGATGTTGGCCACATATTTTTAGTTCTGTGAGTAAGAGACAAAGATGTTTGACAATGGACAGACCATTTCTTCTGCACTGACTTAAATGAAGACAGAAATTCTCTTAATGAATAGTTACAACCCACTTGGCCTTTGTACAGAATGTATCCACTGTCTACTCTCCAATCCCTCATTCTGTTCTGACACTTCACATTTTGGAAATGTATTTTAATGGCTCCATGTAGCTTACTAAATTGTAACATGAATTCTGACATAAAAAACCCTCTGCACATTGGAGCACAGGTCTGCATTCCACACTCTTATTTCACATAGTGGAGCCATGCATCACCAAACTCTATCAAGCAAATGAGTGATGGAGGGTTTAGGCCTTCATGGAGTCACAAGTATGTGAAAAAGCGAGATGAGATGATTGGGGAGGGGGGGGGGACATGAGCTCCATCTTTCTGGAAGGGAGACTTCAGAGAAGAAGCAGCTGGAGGACTTAATTCAGTGCCGCAAGCAGAAGACAGAACCTTCTGACTGTGTTGTTTATACAAGAATGGAAATGGTTCCTCACAGACAATTTAGCATTTGCACTGGAAATTGTAAATGGCAGTTCTAAAACCAGTGAAATAATTTATTTCCTCAAAAGAAAGACAATGTATGAGCTGTAACTTATTTTATAGTTATGTATTTTGTTATTGAAATACATATGACAAGGGAATTCTGTCCCCATAAAAGTCTCAACTGGTGTCTTATTGGAGGTAGTGATCCCCTTTTAAGCTCACATTTCCTGCTTCTCTCACACAGCCTGTATTCATTGGTGCATCTGATCTCCTGGTAGAAGGACAGTGCCACACTCTTGTCTCTTTTGACATTGGTCTCTGAAAAATATCCCTTCCACTACTGATAAATTCTTCAAGCATGTGAGGGATTTACCATAACTGGTGAGACCTGGGTGTCAGCGTTCAATGTAGTTGTGTCTAGCACACAATCTCCATCAGCCCTTCACTAAAACAAACACAGCAGAGGAAGAAATAACACCAGTAACACCAGATACACTATGGCTGTAATAAGGGAAAAGAACACCAGAAGAGGTGAGTGCAAAAGAAATGATGTTATGCTTCTTATTGCTTAAATTCTTTCAAACTAGGAGGATGTTATGTGAAATCTGGAGGGATGGCTCAGCAGATAGTTGCTCTTACTGCTTTCACAGGACCCAAGTTCTGCTCTAAGAACTTTGTTGGGGAGCACATAACCACCTATACCTCCAGATTCAAGAGATCTGACACCCTCTTCTGGTCTCTGTGGGCACCTGCATATATGTGCATATACACACATACATACACACACATGCACACACACATACACACACACACACAAAGAGAGATTCCTCTCTTTCAAGAGAGAGATATAAGGAAAATTAATTTCTAAAATGAAATAATGATATATTGTGAATTTCTGACTTACACATTAAAATGTATAACTGTGGCTGGAGTTTTCTCTCCGAGTCCCGCCAAGCCCTGGCAGTCCCTTAGCCCACTTATAAAATAAACACACAGATGCTTATATTATTTAACCTGCTTGGCCATTAGCTCAGGCCTATCATTGTCTAGCTCTTACTCTTATATCTAGCCTATTTCTATTAATCTATACTTTGCCATGTGGCTCATAGCTTACTGGTTCTTACATCTTCCTTGTCCTGGCGGCGGCTGCAGGCAGTCTCCCACTCTGTCTTCCTGTTCCCTCAATTCTCCTCTCTGTTAGTCCTGCCTAGACTTCCTGTCTGGCTACTGGCCAATCAGTGTTTTATTTATACAGAGCGATATCCACAGCATTTAACTGCTGTTGAATCAAACACGGGACAGAAGAAATAGAAACAACCCATTCCCAAGTGCCTGTATCTCCATGGAGCAGCATTGTAACATTCAAAGCATGAGTTCCGTCTCATAAGATGTCACCAGTGTCCTCAAGATCTTTTAACACTGCTCTATTTAAAGATTGTTTCTTTGTAGCCACTGGGAGCTGAAAATGACCACTCTGTTCCTCAAGCTGCCCTAATGTCCTTGAACCTATTAGGAGAGGCACTGTTGGTGTTGTGCCTGAAGTCATTACTTCAGTACAACCAGTTGGAATCTTTCTCTTGTTTGCCTCAAAATAATCCTCAATACTAACTTAGTATTTTATGAAAAATTAGCTTATGGTCCCTTTTATTTTCTTTAACTATTTCTATTCAATAAAATAATTTATGAATTATACTTTATATATATTGGTTGTGTATGTAACTTGTATATATATAAGTGTAATATAGCTTTCATCAAAGTATGTTTCAGTAAAATGTTTTGTAGAACATTGGATGAGCCATTATTTTGTTATGGTTATGTACTCATGAAATCATTCAAAATCTAGACTAGAAAAGGAATAAAGGCAAGTAGATAGTGGAATTTTAGACATAATATCATGCTAATTTTTAGCTCCTTCCATAGATGGGAAAACATAATAAGCAGGAACGTAAGAACATTTCCCAAAGTCACGAAGCTAATATGTGGCTGAACCGAGAAGTTATATCCTAATCAATTTAAATTCACAAATCAGGTTCTTAACTGCATGAAACATGGTCTATCTTCACTTTATTTCCCAAATTACACCAGTTACCTTTTGGAGCACTAGGAACTAGGAGTTCTCAAAAATATTTATTACAAGCCTATAGATGGTCATTGTGCTGAGCTAGACAGGCAGGATAGCCAGATTCATCTCAAAATGTCTTCTCAGGAGTTAGAGAGATGGCTCAGGGGTTAAGAAGGTTTGCTGCTCTTTCAGAGGATCTGAAGTCAGTTTCCAGAACTCACATCTGGAGGCTCACTACTGAGACAACTCTCCAGCCCATAACTGGAGATAGTCTAAGAGCAGAGCCAATGTTATAATAAAAGGTCATTGAAGCAAAATTTGAAGTAATGTCTAGAAGGAGAGGGGGGAGTGAGGGAGGAAAGGAGGAAAAGAGAGAGAGAGAGAGAGAGAGAGAGAGAGAGAGAGAGAGAGAGAGAGAGAGAGA
>CABHPR010127634.1:17574-31341 GCA_902168415.1 Peromyscus melanophrys
AGAGAGAGAGAGAGAGAGAGAGAGAGAGAGAGAGAGAGAGAGAGAGAAAGTACAAGCACACTTTTGGAGACTCTGAAAGGTCTGTCCTATGGGTGGTGGCCCAGCAGTCACTTCATAATCACTGAATCAGATCATTTTACAGAATGAACCCATGACCTATGCTGTGGACAAATGAGGATCTGAAGTATTTTGCTCCTCTTATAACTTTTGCTTTCACAATGTTGTCAAAAAATGACATTGTTTTATAAAGTGGGATTTTTCTCCATTTGAGACAGTCACCTCAAGCTCTCTTTGAGAACTAAGAGGCACTTTTGACATTTGTGTGAGTGCTTAATATCTGAATTAAAGCCAAACCAAAAAGTCAAGCTGTCCTGGATTCAAGAAAGATAAAAATGAGTATCATTTCTGTACCTATGGAGTCTCAAATTAAAAACAAAGCAAACAAAAACAGAATCAAATACAGGGATGGAGTAGATAGAAATCAGGGAATAATCCAAGGCATCATCGCTGAGGTAGAGAAGGTTGCCCTCAGCAGGTGTGAATCACAAGCCATGGGCTGCAAGCTTCCTTCTGCAGAACCACCTTCCCAGTCAGAAACCTCCATTCTGAATCTGGGTATTTTGGTCTTGGATATTGCCCCTGGGAACATTTGATCAGATAGCAGATATTCTTGGATTGGGAAACTCTCTCAGCCTACTTGGCTACTAAAGAGTTCAGCTTGAAGATCAGCTATAATCTGTTCATGTCTGAAATCCTTTTCCAGTTACCCCTGGGGGCTTTCTTGCTCTCCAGTGATAGCACTAAGACCAATTCCAAGGGCTTGGGTGAAGACCAGTAGCAGAGTAGCTGCTAGTTTGGATGAAGGTTCAACTTCAGTGATGCGAAACCAAACAAACTAAAAAAAAACAAAAACAAACAAACAAAAAAAAACAAAAACAAAAAACAACAACAACACTCTGGAGACATTTTAGTCCAATGCGATATGTCATATGATTAATTACTTCTTCACTCTTTTCCACCTCTTCAGAAATTTTTTAACTTTATTTTTAAAAACATTGTAAAAGTTATATATTTTTTTAAAACATTGTAAACACACACAGAGACAGACAGACAGACAGACAGACACACACACACACACACACACACACACACACACACACACACACACGCATAAATATCTCACACTGAAATTACTCAGACCAGAGACTGCAACTCAGTGAACTTCTATACATTTAGAGGAGCCATTAGGAATGGAAGCTCTAGACTTTCACACTGGATTTTACACTTTCACTACTGAATTTATTTTCTTGCACTTATCAGCCACCATAAGTGAAAAATCCATTACAGAGTTTGAACTAGAAAAACAACCAAGCTTTACACACTCTCTCAGAACGCTTGTCCATTACTTACATTCACTACTTCCTTGTCATCTAAATTTAGATTTTCTTGTTCCTTGTCTCCATGTTATACTTAGTTACATGTACGTTTGTTCACTTATATTACTTACATTATTGACCAGGTTCTGCATATGAGGGAGAACATACGTTTTTATTCTTCTGAAATTGTGCGATCTCGCTTAATATTGTATATTCTAAGTTCATGCATTTCCATCCATTTTGTGATTATGTTTTTCTGTAGAGATGTGTGATATTCCAATATACAAAGGCATTTTTGTGTTACGGTGGAGAAATGTGGGAGAATTTTATCCAAATTTCTTGTTTTTCCCTTTTACTGTATTGATAATATTACACTTTGTGTGTGAACGTTGTTGTCTTCAATCATAGGTAGATTTGTGGACTTCATGGTGTCCTGTATATTGAAAATTATCACCGGTGCAACTGGTTGCTAAAGGTCTTCTTCTCAGTACATAGGACATGAACACAGAAGTAGGTCCCAGATTGGATGGTAACTGTTCATGATGGTTTGATTGTGTGTGGAACTTTCATGTCACCATGGGTTACAGCTGTGCCATTTTCCATTTGCAGAGGCTAATTTAACATCCTTACAAAATTTTATTTTAGTAACATCCATGCCAACGGCTCTGAGGCAATATTTCACAGAGCTTGGATTTGCATCTCCTTGACAATTAGAGAGGTTGAACATGTTTTATGAAACTGTAGAATGGCACCTTTGGCTTCTACCCAGGCCCTTTTCATTTTTCTTTTTTAAGAACTTTGGTCAGTTAGTGTGCTGGCTAAAGAGCCTAAGGAGCTCCTCACACTTTGGATATCAAACCTTATCTGACATATGGTTTGCCAGTACTTTCTCCTATTGGATTCCTCCAAATAGTTCAGACGTTACCATTTACAGGTAAAAAATACAGGTCTTTACTGCTTTCTGTATTTAAGCACCCTAGGAAGAAGCTAGTTTCTGGGAAATAAGCTTACTTTCAAGTGTTGGCTTTGGAAAGTAAAATTACTGTATTTTAAAATACAAGACAGAATAAAATTTGAGATAAGCCCTTTTATTCACATAAGAAATAGAAAATGTGACTTTTATATTATGCTGTGTGTGTTTCCTTTTCATTCATTATATTGTATGGCATCTATGAGTCTGTCTGTCAGTCTATCTATCATCTATATATCTATCTGTAAATAGATAGATCAGTATATAGATGTAAAATATTGCTTTAGTATTGCTTTTTTTCATCTATGTCACTCATTTGTACAAAAATACTGTAAATATTAGCTAAATTAGTCTGGCAAATTATTCCTAAACTATCTCACATTTTAGAGTCCTTTTATTATGAGTTACATTTCTCTTTATAGACAACAATATCACTATCAAGTCACACAATGTGATTCTTCAAGCTTTTGAGAACATTGGTGCCAAAATCAGCATTTAAAAATAACCGTTTTAAAAATAGTGCTGGGATATTAAATTGCCTTTGAAATTATGTGAAGCACATCTATTTCTGACCCTGCTTCTGAGAATATTAATAACACAGGCATATTGTCATCATAAAAGCACTTCAAGAAATTTTAGATCCAGTTATTCAGGCTCCTCACAGTGTGTTTCAAAGAATATTGATCTGGTATCAAGAATTAAGTCAAGTCTAAAAGCCACTAATATGTGCCATTTGGTGTTACACATTGAGTATTATCTGCTGTAAACTCTCCTAAGTTCTCAAGGTTGAAATTCTGTTATTAACCCCAAATTTTGTAGCTGTTTCATTCTCCTACCATTGTTGGTGTATGTGCATTTCTACATGCAGGAGATGTGTTTGGGTGTTTATGGGTATCCCAGTAAAGTAAGGGTTTGAGAAAGTTGAGAATGTTTAAGGCTTTTGACTAGCCCTGTGAAGTATGCCCTTTTTGGGAGCACAAGCCCTGAAAATTCTGTTTCCATCTATGACTTTCAACTATCTTACCAAAAGTATTTTAATAATTTCTATTACTGTCTTGACATAATTTGATGAGAAATTAGTACCATATACTAATAATAGAGGAGAAAGAATTGGCCAGTATTTCTATAGATATTCTCAGTGCCCAGTGGTTCTGTGGAACTTCCAGGTCAGAAGCGAAAAATATCCCTGCTGATGGTGTCTGACTGCTGTGAATGTCACACTCAGGCTGCCTGCAACACACACAGGAGAAAAGAAATCCCAAAGTTGGTGGATACACAGAATAAATATCTTCAGTTTTTTTTCCTATTAAAGTTTTTCTCACTGGAAAAGAAATGGAGGTAGGAGACAGGCTCAAAATAATGGCAATAAAATGTCTTTTATTTAGTTTAGCAAAAACAAATTATTTTTAATGCTATATAATGATGCCCAGTAATTAAAATTACTAAAGTTTAAGAATCTCAAACACATTGAAATGAATTAATGAAGCACCTTAGAAAACATACATATTCATATGACAATTTGAAGTGGCAATTCTTCTCTGGTTATAAAATTAAGTGATGAACCTTCCTGTTCTCTAGCCCTCTGTCCTCCACCCTCTCCTCCTTCCCTTTTCTTCTCTTTTATGCTTTTCCTGAACATTACCTTGATGGATTAGCTTGCCACCACTATGACCTTGTTTGACCTCAGTGGTCCTGTTATAGATAGTATGTTGCTAGAATTGTCTTTTGGACTAAAGTTTATGCCCACAGATTAGGGGTGGGCCACACTAAGGTAAAGAGCATCACTGTACTTTAGGTTTTTGTATTTTTATCTTTTGTTTTGAGGAGGCACTTAAATTCTCTCAGAATGACAACCTCCTAATGATTTCATCCCTATCTCCAGAGCCTGTGAGCAAATTAGATTTCGTATCTAAATGTCTTTGAGTTTCAAGGACAATTAATGAGTAAAATGAAGATGTTATTCTAGATTGTTAAAATATGATGAATACATTTATATCTATCATTTTTATATTATTTTATTTTTCATTTTATATATCAACCACAGTGCCCCTTCCTTCCCCTCCTTCCACTCCTCCCCTCCCCTCTCCCCCACTTCACCCTTCATCCACTCCTCAGAAAGGGTAAGACCTCCTATGTGGAGTCAACAAGGTCTGGCACATCAAGTTGAGGCAGGCCCAAGTCCCTCCCCCCTGCATCAAGGCTGAGCAAAGCCTCCTACTATAGGGAGTGGGCTCCAAAAAGCCAGTTCATGCACCAGGGATAAATCCAAGTCCCACTGCCAGGAGCCCCACAAGCAGACCAAGCCCCACAACTGTCACCTACATTCACAGGGTTTGGTTGGGTCCCCTGCAGGTTCCTTAGCTGTCAGTCCAGAATCTGTGTGCTTCCACTAGCTCAAGTGAGCTGTCTCTGTGGGTTTTCCCATCATGATCTTGACACCCCTGATCTTACAATCCCTCCTCATTTTCTTCGACTGGACTCCAGGTGCTCGGCCCCCGTGCCTAGCTGTGGATCTCTGCACCTGCTTCCGTCATTCACTGGATGAAGGCTCTATGATAACAATTTGAGTAGTTACCAACCTGATTGCAGGGGAAGGCCTGTTCAGGCACCTTCTCCTCTATTGCTAGGAGTCTTAGCTGGGATCATCCTTGTGGATTTCTGGGAATTTCCCTAGCAACCCCCCAATTCCATAATGGCTCCTTCTATCAAGATGTCTCGTTCTTTGCTCTCCCTCTCAGTCCCTCCCCTTACTCAACCATCCCATTCCCTCATGTTTTCATCCCCCACCTCCTCCTCTCTCTTCCACCCCCTCCCAGTTTATCCAGGAGAGCTTATCTATTTTCCTTTACCAGGGCATTTCATGCATGTCCCTCTTAGGATCCTTCTTGTTTCCTAGCTTCTCTGGAGCTGTGTGTAGTCCAATTATCATTTGCTTTACATCCAATATCCACTTATGAGTGAGTACATACCATGTTTGTCTTTCTGAGTCTGGGTTACCTCACTCAGGATGATTTTTTTCTAGTTCCATCCATTTGCCTACAAATTTCATGATGTCATTGTTTTTCACTGCTGAGTAATACTCCATTGTGTATATGTAACACATTTTCTTTACCCATTCTTTGGTTGAGAGGCATCTAGGTTACTTCCAGGTTCTGGCTATTATGAATAATGCTGTTATGAACATAGTTGAGCAAGTGTACTTGTTGAATTGAGCATGCCCAAGAGTGGTATTTCTGGATCTTGTGGTAGATTGATTCCCAATTTTCTGAGAAACTGCCATACTGTTTTCCAAAGTGGCTGTGCAAGTTTGCACTCCCACCAACAGTGGAGGAGTGCTCCCCTTACTCCACATCCTCTCCAACATGAGCTGTTCTCAGTGTTTTCAAATCTTAGCCATTCTGACAGGTTTAAGATGGTATTTTTTTTTAAAATTGTTTAAGTTTTTTTATTCATTTTACATATCAACTGCAGATTCCCCTCTCATCCCTCCTTCTGCTTCCTCCAGCCTTCCCCCCACCCAACTCACCCTCAATCTCCTCCTCCAAAAGGGTAAGGGCTCCCATGGGGTCAGCAATGCCTGGTACATTCAGTTGAGGCAAGACCAGGCTCCTACCCCATCCATCAAGGCTGAGCAAGGCATCCCAACATTTGGGCCCAAGATCTATCCCTGGTGTAAGATGGTGTCTTAGAGTTGTTTTGATTTGCATTTCCCTGATGGCTAAGGATGCTGAGAAATTCCTTAAATTTTTTTGGCCATTTGGGATTCTTCTGTTAAGAATTCTCTGTTTAGGTCTTTACTCCATTTTTAAATGGGTTATTTTTTTTTTGATATCTAGTTTCTTGAGTTCTTTATATATTTTGGAGATCAGCCCTCTGTCAGATGTGGGGTTGGTGAAGGTCTTTTCCCATTCTGTAGGATGCCTTTTGTCTTATTTATCCTTTGCCTTACAGAAGCTTCTCAGTTTCAGGAGGTGTCATCTATTAATTGTTGCTCTCAGTGCCTGTGCTGCTGGTGTTACAATTATTTTTGTCTTTGAAAAACAGAGATCTCTTGTCATTCCTCAAAAAAACATTTGTCATTAGAGCATGGCAATTCTGTCTAAGGAAGAAGGAAGGTTCTTTCAACAAGGAGGTTGGGTGAGTTCTAAAATGAACCTCCTGACACCTAAGATCCAGCAAAGTACTCCCAGAGGGGCAATGTTGCTGTTGCAATCTATATAAGAAAATGCCTATCCTTAAATGATCACATTTAATTTCCTATGATGCCTCTACACCATTGATATTTAATAAGACAAGATAATTTTATTTCCCTCATTTCTGCCATCACAGAGGACAAATGTTAATAATTTAGAATATATTGCTTGACTCTGAGGGAAAAAAAGGTGAATATAGATATCATTTAAAAGTCAGTGTTTGACACACAGGACATGCTATAGTATTTTAGTGTGGAACAGGTTATCTGCACCTTACTCATACCAAGGGCAATGTAGAATCTACAATATAACTTGAGTCTAACTCAATATAAGCCTATGAAACACCCTGCCCCTCACCCCACAGAGTTACACAGGGTTCACAGTAACAAGTAGACAATACAGAACAAGATCAATGCACTGAAAACATCAAGGTTTTAGTTTGAAACAACAAAGTCCATATGCTCAACTGTATAACAAATTTAAACATAATCCTTTCAGTGCCTTGGAAAAGGTTGTTCTATTAAAATGCAGGAAACTAATGTAAGGAACTAAGTATGACTACTTGGTCCTAGAAGAAGAACACTTAGGCCAACATCGTATAATGTGCACCTGAAGGCGACCAAAAGTTTGATGCTATATAGGATGCCATTTTACTGTTGCCTTTTTCTCCTGAACTCTTAGCATTCATACAATATGAAATGTTAATTTCAAGTGACTATTAATTAACATTCACTGTCTAAGATCAACATCTAACATTTTATTAATTAACATAACATTGTCTAACATTCAGACAATTTGAAATGTTTATTTCAAGTGACTGTTAGTTAAAGGGTTATCCAGTAAATACATACATTCAGTTCTCTAAAGTTTAAGATGACCCATTAGGGCTGTTTCTTTTCCAAGTTTCTGTGTTTGGCAGGGGTAATTAGGCTTCTAGAGAACCAGATGTGAGGAGAAATTCTAGCTGGCAGAAAATATAGAAAACCTCCCCTCCCCTCAACTGATGATGATTCCATACATCATTTTGTAGAACAATGAAACTGTTATTGTATATTTAATTGTCTTATTTAAGTTATATATCAAAAATAATTTTACTAGACACATTTGGAAGTTTGAGTTATGAGCCTTTAATAAATGAGCTATCTCTCTAGTCCCTTCCAGAAAAATTTAATCCATACATACTGTAAATAATTTTTAAACCGCTTAAGGACAGTAAAATGCAATATGTTAAATGTGCATTGGACATAGATTGATATAAATCCATGTATAGAACTCTTTCTAACTAAAACTTCATTAATAAGAACTTGAAGATAAAAAAACATCGTGTATCAAAATTAATGAGATCTAAAGTATTTTCATCTCAAGGAACTTTTGTACAGTTAGAACAGCCATTTTGAAGCTGTAGAGCTTCACATTGGTTTTACACTTTAATTATCCAATATACTTTTGTGCTTCTATCTACTACCAAAAAAATGAAAAATCTATGAAGATTTGGAACTAGAAAAACAGTTAACTTTATATACTTTTGCATGACTCATATTCATAATGTGCAATCAGTCTTTCCTCATTATCTAACATTTATCCTTTCTCATTCTCCTTTCTACATGTTATACTACATTCAAATGTACATTTATATATGTATAATGTGCATGTCTGTGTATATGTATGCGTATCAGGCATAGACCCCCATATGAAGGAGAACATAGGTTTTTTTTTTTTATTTTTTTCTTCCTCGGATTGTGTCCGTTTTTAATATTGTACATTCTAAGTCCACCAATACCCTGCAAAATTCTTAATACCACTAAGTAAGACAAATTTAGTAATTGTGGTAACACAGAGACATGGACAACAGGTAAGGAAGATGAGGGAGCATTGTGAGCAGAGCGGGAACCAAATGAAAGCATGTCATACCATTAGTACTCCATGAAGGGGTTAAAATACTTATGCAGAAATAATCCTATCAGCTATGCATTTCCTTGTAAACTTTCCAAGTTTGACTAAGAGATCATTGCGTACTGTGTGTGCTTGTGCATGTAAGGGATGTCCACAAACCCTGTAAACTCTTCCTTTCCCTGTTCTTCAATGCTCCCAATTTTGCTATTAATGAAAAGCATCACACAAAATTGAGGAGAAATGAATATTTCTATAATATAGCTCCTCTTAAATGTTCCTGAAAGTAAATTTTCTATTAAAAGATAAAATGGGGTGTTGTGGTTTAGAATTTGAAATCATAAGAGAAATTCCATTAACTCATATAAAAATAGGGAAGACCATACACCTCAAAATCTGACATAAGAGCTGGAAAGTCAGCTTAGTAGTTTCAAGCACTTGTTGTACTTGCAGATGACCCAGGTTCATTTTCCAGTATCCACATGGTATCTCGCAGTCAGCTGTCATTCCAGTTTCATGGGATCTCACACATTCATCTGGCCTCCATGGATACTGGGAACACAGGTTGACACACATCCATACATGCAAGCAAAACACTGTTACACACACAAAAATCACAAAATCAATTATAAAAGACTTGATGAAGCCTTGTATACTATGCAAATAAGGAACAAAATTGAAGAATTGGTATTAGTATAACAAATACTGTATTGAAACGTATAATAAAAATGTAGGTTAAATGGAAGAGCTGTAGACATCAGCTACAGAACCTTTGATATATGAAGAAATTGCATCTAACAATGACCAGTTAAGTAAGTATAAGTAGTTGCCAGAACATAAAGATCGTCATGTTGACTCTCCAAACAGTTATAAGGTATGTTTTATGTTCACACTAATTTTGAATATTATAAAAATGAATTATAATGGGTTTTATAAACTTCTCACAGTCAAATAGCAGTAATAATTATAATTAAGTCATTTTAACTTAGTTACTCATGAGACTACTAAGTTACTTGAGTCAATATCAACAAAAACTTAGTGACATGTGTGGAAACAATTTATCCCACAAAGTCAACAGAAACAAATAGCTCTTTTTCTCTTAAAAGCATTTAAAAGCATGGTGGTATGAAGAATGACTCCAACCTTTAAATTCTGTTTTTTATTATTCTTTGCATGTCAAGAACTTTCAATATTTTCTAAAATCTAGACCTTTCTCTTTCTGAAAGGTTTATTTCATTTAGTATTATTAATTTAATAAAAATGTACCCTCTGGTGGAGGAAATCAATACCACACAGTGCTAACCTTTCTTAGAGTAGACAGAAAGCCATATGAATGTCAACTTAATTCATATAAGGTCACAGACACATTACTTTTGTTAAATAAACACTTAAAAAGAAAATATATCACCCAGCATTCTGTAATCCAAGACAGGACTCATTAATCAATACCCATTTTTCTTCAGAGAAAGAAAAAACTTCTGAAAATATTTTCTTTCAATTTGATCATTTAATATTTTTTGTCTTTTATTAAATTAAGATCCCGGAAATTGGTTTGGATCTATTTTGTGCCAGATGCTTTAAATATAACATTTTCTTCTCCTGTAAAAGGTTCTTGAGTTGAGTCAATTATATAATTTAAACATGATCTGTTATCTGGTGGTGGTGGGTTATGAAAGGAGTCTTTCTGGTTCTAAAGTGCTCATTATTTCTACACTATGAAAAAGCACAAGTTGGGTACAACTTCAATTCATGATAACATCGTAGAATTAAATGATGCTTGAAAAATATCAAAGCTAATTATTTTCAAAACCTACAAACTGAGAGGTCCAGATATGGTAGCCTAAAATTAAAAGTTTACTTTCAGAGATTATTTATTTGATTATCATGAATTGTAGATTTGTGTGTGTCCTAGAGTTCATAAACACACACACACACACACACACACACACACACACACACACATTAGATATTTAACGTGAATTTGAGCTGCTATACATAAAGAATTTTCATGATAAGGATTGCTGAGTGGAATATTTATCCATTCTGGCTAAAGTTCTTCCAAGGTTAGTTGTCTGGTATGTGACCTCTACTTGTTGGGTTTCTGTTCACATCAATATTCTGGAAGGTCGGACACTGAGCATTAGGTCAGGTATTGCTGGGAGCTGCAATCATATTGTAAGCAGCTTCATCATTTATCTCTAGCATCAGCAGCCTCAATGGTGCTCACTCTTGACTTTGGTTAAGAAAATTGCAACCATTTATACCAACAAACAAAATCACATGGAAATAATTAGCCTGAAATTGCCCCAAACTGTCCATCACTATCGCATTAACTATGAATAATTAGTTTAACAGAGCATTTCATTTTTAAGAAAAACAAAACAAAACCTAAATATTCCTGTTGTTGGAAGGCTATATTCAAGGTTCAGTAGTTATGTGTGTGCAGTTGTCAAGGCAACCAAGCAGCACATCTGCTAAATAACACAATGTCAAAGTATGGGACAAGTAATAATTTCAATTGTGTATAACCTATAGCATGGATGAAGGGGGTGGTGATGTGTAATTACCATGGTCATTGCAGAACAGTTGCCTCCAGACAACCAGGTCTCACAAATTTGTTCTTGTTGCTATATTCTTAAAACTACTAAAATAGCCTATGTCACTTTACCTCTAACAGAACACTTGCACAACAAATTCTGTTTATGTCCAAAAATTGCAGGATGTATCCTCATTGTGCTGTGACTTCTCATAATTTCAATACAGTTCTCCATTATTATTACTGCCATTCTTGGCACATTGGTTTATATGAAGGTTAATAGACATGTATCTTCCCCAGTGAATGAAAGAAAAAAAAGACATAAGAAGGAATAGAAAGGAAATGACTGCTCCTAGGTATGGTGGAAGAGAAAGTTTATAATAGACATGTGAGGGAGCATAGCCATCATCAGAGACATCAAAAGAGTCCAGAGTGGACGTGACCAAACTGAGTTGGGCCATGTGGGTAATGGGTGAGATTATGGGAGAGGCAAGAGAAGGGAACCATGTATAGCAACCAGGAGGCCAAAGTACAAAACTTGGTGGGTAACCAAAATTTCTGGACTATATAGGGAAGGACCTTCGGTAGAAGGGCAGCCCAGGCCCTGGGTTGGAAAGTTCAGGGTAGGAGGCAGTGTATCCAAGCCATACCATGTAACAGGCGACACTGAGGGATATTGGGAGAACTTGGAGGGCAGTTCCTCTGCTCTCATATGTTAGAGACCTCAGCCGTTTGTCACAGGTTTGAAACTCAACACCAAGGAGGTCACATAGACTTCACTTGGGTTGGATAGAGCAATACAGGGTAGAACAGAGCTGTGGTTCAGAGTTCATGTTTGTATGTTTTTTCAGCGCTGTGTATTCAATGTCTGGACTTGTGAACACCAAGAAATATCTCAAGCATCCATCTACACTTCCAACCCATTCAGTTGGCACACACACACACACACACACACACACACACACACACACACACACACAAACACATACGTATAATAAAATTAAGATTTTAGTTAAACTAAAAAAAAAATCCCCAGTAGTATCTAGTACAAAAAAAAAAAAAAAAAAAAAAAGAAAGAAAGAAAAGGAAAGGAAAAAAATAGACATGAATTAATTAAACGAATGACAGTGTTGTGTTATAGTGTGAGATTGTTCTTGTCTGGTGTGGTGGTGCACAGCTGCATTCCCAACACTTGGACTACAGAGGCAGGGGGATCAGAATTTTAAGAGCCAGTAGTCTATTGTGGAGGTATCCTTGTGGATTTCTGTGGACCTCTCTAGCACCCTGCTTCTTTCTATTCTCATGTGGTCTCCATTTACCATGGTCTCTTATTCCTTGTTCTTCCCCTCTGTTCTTGATCCAGCTGGGATCTCCCGCTCCCCCAAGCTCTCTTTCCCTCGACCCTTGCCCTTCATTACCCCCACTCACGTCCAGGTTGTTCATGTAGATCTCATCCATTTCTCTTCACTGGGCGGGCGATCCCTGTGTCTTTCCCGGGGTCCTGCTTTCTAGGTAGCCTCCCCGGAGTTGTGAGTAGCAGTCCAGTCATCCCTGCTTTACATTGAGAGACAGCCTGAAATGACCTACTCTGGTGATAGGATGGCCAAACACCCTAATTGTCGTGCTAGAAACCTCATCCAATGACTGAGGGAACCGGATGCAGAGATCCATGGCCAGGCCCCAGGTGGAGCTCTGGGAATTCAATTGATGAGAAAGAGGAGGGTTTGTAGGAGTGAGAATTGTTGAGACCAAGGTTGGAAAAAGCACAGGGACAAATAGCCAAATGAATGGAATCACATGAACTATGAACCAATGGCTGAGGGGCCCCCAACTGGATCAGGCCCTCTGGATAAGTGAAACAGTTGATTAGCTTGATCTGTTTGGGAGGCATCCAGGCAGTGGGACCGGGTCCTGTCCTCAGTGCATGAGCTGGCTGTTTAGAACCTGGGGCTTATTCAGGGACACTTGGCTCAACCTGGGAGGAGGGGACTGGACCTGCCTGGACTGAATCTACCAAGTTGAACTCAATCCTCAGGGGAGTCTTTGTCGTGGAGGAGATGGGAATGGGGGGTGGGTTGGGGGGAAGGCGGGGGGGAGGGGAGGGGGAAGAACAAGAGAATCCGTGGCTGATATATAAAATTAAATTAAATTATAAAATAAAATTAAAAGAGAAAAAAAATTCAAGAGCATCCTTATCTACACAGGGAAATGGAGGCCAGAATGACATACCTGAGATTCTGTTGCCAAAAAATTGAAAGATACAAAACAATCACCAAAACCAAAAGAAAGGAGAACAAGAAAGTCTGTTGTAGGTACAGAGTTTATCAAAACTGAGCCCTGACACTGCATTGTACTGTGAATTTTCAATGACAAAAGCCTGGTATGTTGACCTCTTGGAATTTTCCTAGGTAAAGTCATTTTTAAATCAGAAATTACTTTATTGACGTAAAGAAATAAGGGCTGTAAACTCATTCTTAGAAATTGTGCTGTAAGGGCCATAAAATCAGTTTTCCACAAGGACACAGGTGCCCAACCTTTAATACCAATAGGGAATTATTATATGTGTGACATTCGGGATGAAAGTGAGGAGGAAAGGCATTTGAAGATGTCTTGGTTGCTGTGGGATGTTCTGTATGACAAATATGTTAATAAAGCACTGATTGGCCAGTAGCCAGACAGGAAGTATAGGCGGGACTAACAGGGAGGAGAATTGAGGGAACAGGAAGGTGGAGAGGGAGACTGCCTGGAGCCTCGGCCAGAACAAGGAAGATGTAAAGTACCGGTAAGCCACGAGCCACGTGG
>CABHPR010127634.1:31441-47824 GCA_902168415.1 Peromyscus melanophrys
GTGGTTTCTGGGACTGGTGGGACTTGGGAGCTGGCGGGACTTGGGAGCTCGAGAGAAATTTTCCAGCAACACTTGGTCACTTGTTTTTACAGTGTTTGTTCCTTTTGCAACTTAGAGTTTTCTAAATCTTGTTCACCTGCTGTTATATAAAATTACCCTTCTGGGTGGTATGTTAATATAAAAACAAATTATAAGTCATGTTCTTATTTCTAACTTTTAAAGTAAGAGTGTTTCTAAATTTCAATGTGTAACTGCTAACTTTTCTTATATGTTTATAAACTTTTTTGTTTATTATAAGATAAATGAAAGGTAGAAACCTAAGCCCTTTGGTAATTTTTAATTCATTCTTTTTCTTCTCTGGTCTCTTTCTGTTTTTATTAAATTTAAATAGAACTGAATATTTTTTCCTCTTCACTTCCCCCTGTCACTCTTTCCATGTACCCCACTCCTATGCCTCTCAAGTTCTTTTCTTTTGTTATTTTTGCATATATGCAATCTGTTTATTGTCTTTGTACATTTGTGATTTCAGACATTACCAATTGAACTTGGAGAGCCAGTTAGGGAGCTCATCTCCCTCTTTTAGTAGTAGCTTTAGTTCTTTCCTTAGAAGTTGTGACCCATTAAATTTCCCTCTTCCATGATAGCATGTCTATTGGTATTGCCATTAATAATTTCTCAAATGGTAGTCTCTAATTCTTAAAAGTTATAATAAAAATTTTATTAGCTGCTTCACTGAGATAACATACTATAAATTTAAGATAACTTTATCTATAGACACAGCAAGTTTATAGGCTAAATATACTGGCCACCTTCATGTGTGTTCCCAGCTTAATATCTCAATTGAAAACAGTAGGCATTAACTTAAGGGCCAGTGTTCATCTTAATAACCAGGAAGAGATCTTAGAATTAACATCTTGAAAGTTCTTCACTGGTGTCAGCCTCTGCTGTTGACTGGCTAATTGTAATCAGGGGTCATAAAGGTATTGCAATGGTTAATACTGTCAACTTGATAGGAAATAGAAACACCTAGGAGACATGCCTGGGAAGGACTGTCTAGATTAGAATGACTGAGGTGAGAATACATTCCACCCAGAGTGGGTACCACCATCCCAAGGGGCCAGTATCCTGAATAAAAGGAGAAAGTGAAATGAACATCAGTGTCCCTTGCTCTTGTCTTTCTGACTTTGGATGCAATGTCAGCTGCCTGGGACACATGCTGCCAGGAATTCCCTGCTGTGATGGATCACAGTACTTGCAACAGTGAGCCCAAACAAACCTTTCTCCATGAAACTGTTATGTCAGTGTATTTTATTACAGTGGCTGGAAAGAAACTAAGTTAGAGGCTGAAGAGGAACAGTGTAGGGAATGCTGGCTGTCCTGGTAGCCAGTGTCAAACTGAAGGAATTTAAAGCCTTGGCAAGTCTGTTCTAGTGAGTCATGCCAGGTTCTTAGCCTCCTCCTATTTGATGTTTATTCATTTAACTCACGAAAGGAAAGGGGTGGATACAACATACCTTTACAGTGTCTGTTCATTCCAGAAGCTCTTGGAAAGCATCACTTCCTCCTGTTATCTAAGGTTCTCCTTAGAAGAATCCAACACAGACAGTGCCCTATTTCTCCAAATTTCTCAATAAGATGAAAACCATTTTACATAATGAGCCAAAAAACCATCTCTTTTTACCAGTTTGGTAACTTAACACACAGAAACACATGAATGTATTTTAGATATGTATCAATTTCTTATTAAACTCATAACACCTCACAGCCAGTGAGATCTTGGATTGTAGAGATTAGATACTTCACTTTTATGACTTGTTTTTTCTTATCATTCCCTACCTATGGCTATTTGGTAAACTCAGATAAAAACCTTTAGCAAAATCCAACATTGATTCATGATTTTAAAACATATTAACATCTTGAAAACAAATAGAATTTCTTCAATTTGGCATTTTCAAAATTGCCTAATGGACACACATTAGAGAAAAAGACTATGGTGGCCTCCAAATCACATTTGAGGAAGGAGGTCCACTCTAAATACCTATTCTGAATATTATTATAATATAGGCCTGCATGTAAGAGCAAACCTACAAAATTATAGAAACATCATTATAGAATATCTCCAGAACCATTAGTATGTATGGATTTCACATAAAAAAGCAGAAGTTTTAAGTTAATTTGTTTTAAGAAGTGGTAAATGAGAGGCAGGGAAGGAAGAGGAGAGAGATATGAAGTAATTAGATTATAATTTAAAAAATATTAAAAAATTAACTTTTTTTCATGAAGGCTACTACTAAGGGAATCAATAGCTAAGAAAAAAATGTAAGAAATCTACACATATGCACCCAGAGAAAAATTTGTCTGCTTCTTTGTAATAAATATTAATAATAAATAAACTGCACAATAACAATTAAATATAAGCTTGAACTGACACTGAAGACAGAGTCTATGTGAGTCTATATGTGAATAGCTAACAACAGTGATTTCATAATCAATGTCAGTTGTCAGAGCAAAACAAAGAACTTATTAACTTGGCTAAAATGAGGAAAAGAAGTGATGACTTCAAAAGGTAGAGATGATGAGGGGAAGGGATAACTCAACCACACATGCTGCCTAAGTTTGCCTGCTGTTTACTTTCTTTATAAAAATTTTATTGGGACAGAGAGACTCCTATACATTTACAAATCATCCAAGGCTTTTGCACAGCCCAATAAGAGAATAATGTCATTTCTAGATAATCTGTAAAATACTGACTGGAGAGTTATCTGTGCTATAACTGAGCCACACTCTCAGTGATCTATTCAAGGAAGATGGAGCTATATACTCACAGAGAATATTATACACAGATGTGGATACTTTACTCATAGTAGCTCTTCAATAGCCCAGGCATCTTTCAATAGGAGATTGATTAAATAACAGTAATTTATTTCTAATATGTGTAGCAAATTCTCATAAAAGAAACTGACAAATTAGTGAATTTTGGGCAACTTAAAAACTTCAATGATATATGACTAAGATGGACTTAAAAGATTATCTTATTTATGTGAATTATAGAAAAAGCTAGTGAATATATAGTGATAAAATTACCTTAAGGACACATAATTACTCTGTAGAAGAGGGTAATCTCCATCCTGTTAGGGATACAGACATCATGACCCAAGTAATTGTGAAAAACAAATAACACACACATAAGTCATAGTCTTTAGATTTTTATTTTTATGCTGAAAATATACATTACATACATGACATTCTAGCCAGATTGGGGTTTTTTTTCTCATATGAACATATGAACATGTACCTTAGATTCCATTAGAAGGAGAGAATTTCTTAGCAGAAGAGGTAATGGTTTTTAGGACAATAGTGACTATTTGTCAGAAGGAGTCAGAATCTGTTAAGAGGCATACCCAGGAAATTCAAGTCATTGATAAAAATACAATGCTTGCATTATAGAATAGGTTCTGTAGGATGGTCTGTATGTCAAATTACTCTGATTGGTCAATAAATAAAACACTGATTGGCCAGTGGCTAGGCAGGAAGTATAGGCGGAACTAACAGAGAGGAGAAAAGAACAGGAAGGTGGAAGGAGACACAGCCAGCTGCCGCCAGGACAAGCAGCATGTAAAGATGCCGGTAAGCCACGAGCCACGTGGAAAGGTATAGACTTATAGAAATGGGTTAATTTAAGATAGAAGAAGTAGATAACAAGAAGCCTGCCACGACCATACAGTTTGTAAGCAATATAAGTCTCTGTGTTTACTTGGTTGGGTCTGAGCAGCTGTGGGACTGGCAGGTGAGAGAGATTTTTCCTGACTGTGGACCAGGCAGGAAAACTCTAGCTACAAATAGGTTCATGGAGTTTGATAGAATATAAAGAAAATATAAAATATAACAAAGATTGCAAATTGTTAAAGTCAGTTAAAAATTGAACAAGAATTAGAAAGAAACATGTCCAATAAATCTAAATATATTGTCACGATATGAAAAATTTAAATCAATCCCTATTTTTTTGGATACAAGAAACCAGTAAGAGACAATTCTTTCTGCATTTTTAACAGGTGATACACTCCCACTGCCTGGTAAGAAGAGCTATGGAGAAGCAGGTGTGCCCTGACAGCTTTCAGGAGGACACAGGCCTGGACCCCATAGGGACCAAATGGAACAAGACAGAACCAGTTGAGCGTGAACATAAAATATAAATCTTCTCCTGTGCTTCTCTCTATTTATAAACTTTTGGCTCCTTCTCATTATAACTCACCATCTGGTCTCAGTTGTCATTCTGGGTAATTAAAACAAGGGTCTGGGACCACACTTAAACAAACAAATGAAGTATATTAACAGAGGTAGCTTGAAAAATAATGTATGGTCAGTAGCATCAGAAGGCAACTTTACCAGACAGAGCCAGTGTGCATGAAGAGAGTCAGTGGTCATTGGAATAGGGGATGTCTTGCTTAAGGATCATGCATGTGTGGACAGGTCAGTAGTCAACAGAAGAGGGGCTAGCATGTCTGGAGAGAGGATAGTAGTCATAGCATTGGAACAGAGGATGTCTTACCCGGGGCTAGTCTTTGTGGACAGAACAAAGGCCTGTGCATATGGAGAGATGACAGTGTTCATTGGAACAGAGGATTCTTTCTTAGGCTAATACAGGTGGATCGAGTCCAGGTCATCAGAACAGGCACTGGCACATGTGAAGGGAGGACAGTGGTCAATGAAACAGAAGATGCCAGCTCAGAGCTAATGTAGACAGGCAACACAGTCATCAAAACAGGGCAAAACTCATCAGGAGCCCGGACATGTTGATGCTGATAGGAAAGAGCAAAATGAAATTCCCTGCAAAAAAGCATGGAGAAAAGGAGCTGAATGTTTTTATTTGATGTGCATTACCACAAATGTTGCCTTTTATTTTGATAGAGTTTAAGATATTCAGAATCGAGTTATTAACATGATAACTCATTTTAGTACTCACTTTCAAATCATCATTCAAATGTGAAACTGGACATTAGTAACTAAACAACAGACAACAGTATTGACAACATATTTCCAAATTCCTTTCCTGCTTTAAGGGTGGGGAAATGGAAAAAAAGAATTCATCACATGTTACAAATGGGCAGTGTTTCTCATGAGGAAGAGCTGTGTCAGGCTGCACACTAGAGTCTATTTGTATATTGTGTTCAGTTTCAGGACTCTACCGCACCCTTCCACCCAGTCAGTGCCTTCTGTGAGTCCTAGAGACCATCCTTTTCTGACCTCCCTCCCCACACTGTTCACTGTATCCCAGCCTCTTACACCAGCAGGCATTCCCTGTCAACACAACAGCTAAGCAAACTAGCAATACAGACAACTAACAGACATTAAACTCTCTGAAAATCAAGAAAGGAAACAGAAACCCAGGAACAAAACACCTACCTAACGAAGACAAAAAGAGAAATCAGCTCCTAGACCAATAATCACCCCAAACCAAGATGCCCAGATTCCAGCATAAAATCACAACCAATAACAACTAGGACAATAATTTCCCACTCTTACCCAGCTGTCTAACCACAGCAGTCCCTGAATATTCTGATATAGCTGAGGCACAAGAAAAAACTTTAAAGCCAACTATATGAAGATTGTAGAGGTCTTTAAAGAGGAAATAAACAAACACCTTAAATAAATCCAGGGAAAAAAAAAACCAAACAAACAATTGGAAGAGATGAATAGATCCCTTAAAGAAAGCCAAGAAATAAATATTGAAAGGAAACGACCAAAGCTGTTCAAAACCTGAAAATGGAAATAAAGGCAATCAAGATTGAGCAAATCACTGAGCAAATTCTGGAAATGAAAAATTCAGGTATTTGAACAGGATATACAGAAGCCAGCTTCTCCAACAGAATACAAGGCAGAGAAGAGAGAATCTCAGGTGTTGAAGACCAAGTAGAAGAAGTTGACATATAAATCAAAGAAAATTTTAAATCTAAAAAATTTCTGACACAAAACATTCAGGAAATCTGGGACACTATGAAAAGATCAAACCTAAGAATAATAGGAAGAGAGCAAAGAGAAGATTCCCAGCTTAAATTCCCAGAAAATATTTTTAACAAAATCAAAGAAGAAAATTTTCCCAACATGAAGGAAGAGATGCCTTAAGAGGTACAAGAAGCGTACAGAACACCAAATAGATTGGACCAGAAAAGAAAATTCTTTACCAACATGATAATCTAAGCACTAAACATACAGAACAAAGAAAGAATATTAAAGGCTGCAAGGGAAAATGAACCAATTAATATATAAAGGCAGATATACTAGAAAAACACTTGACTTCTCAATGGAGACACTAAAAACCATAAGGGAGCCGGGCGTTGGTGGCGCACGCCTTTAATCCCAGCACTCGGGAGGCAGAGCCAGGCGGATCTCTGTGAGTTCGAGGCCAGCCTGGGCTACCAAGTGAGTTCCAGGAAAGGCGCAAAGCTACACAGAGAAACCCTGTCTCGAAAAACCAAAAAAAAAAAAAAAAAAAAAAAAACCATAAGGGTCTGAATAGATGTGCTGCAGACTCTAAGAGACCACAGACACCAAGCCACATTACTATACCCAGAAAAACTTTCAATGACCAAAGATGTGAAAAATAAGATATTCCATGATAAACTCAACTTAAAGCCGTAGCTATGTAATAATCCAGCCCAACAAAATAGAATCAGAGGGAACATTTCTCAATAAATTTCATGAAACCCCAGTTACCCTGATACCCAGACCACATAAACACTCAGCATAAAAAGAGAATTAGACAGCTTTCCCTCATGAGCATGGATGCAAAAATCCTCAATAAAATGCTTGCAAACTGAATCTAAGATCACAAGGAAAAGATCATCCACCATTATCAATTATGCTTCATCCCAGAGATGTAGGGATGGTTTAATATACAAAAATCAGTGAATGTAATCCACCCCATAAACAAATTGAAAGGAAAAAAAATAAAGCATGGTCATCTCATTAGATGCAGAAAAGGCCTCTGATAAAATCCAACATCCCTTGATGACAAAAGTTCTGGAGAAATCAGGTATACAAGGGACACACCTAAACATAATAAATGAAATTTACAGCAAGCCAATAGCCAATATCAAATTAAATGGCAAGACACTCAAAGCAATTCCAGTAAAATCAGGAACAGAACAGGAAAAGACTGTCCTCTCTCTCCATATCTAGTCAATACAGTATTTGAAGTTTTAGCTAGAGCAATATGACAACTGAAGGAGATTGAGGGGATACAAATTGGAAAGGAAGAATTCAAAGTATTGTTATTTGCAGATGACATTATAATATACTTAAATTATTCACCAAGGAATAGACTGAGAAAGAAATCCCAGAAATAACACCCTTCATAATAGCCTCAAACAATATAAAATATCTTAGAGGTGGTGGCACATACCTTTAATCCCAGTACTCCAGTACTCTACTGGAGGCAGAGACAGAGGAAGGCAGATCTCTGAGTTCTAGGCCAGTTTGGTCTACAGAACAAGTTCCAGGACAGCCAGGGCTTTACAGTGAAACTCTGTCTCAATATATGTATCGTGGGGTAACCCTAACCAGGCAAATGAAATATTTGTATGGCAAAAACTTCAAGTCTTTGAATAAAGAAATTGAAGAAGATATCAAAAGGTGGATGTCCATGGATCAGTAGAATTAACATAGTAAAATGGCCACCCTACCAAGTTCAATCTACAAATGCAATCTCCAATCAAAATCCCAAGACAATTCTTTACAGACCTTGAAAGGCCAATTCCCAAGAACACATAGAAAAACAGAAAATGCAGGATAGCTAAGAAAATCTTGAACAATAAAAGAACTGCTGGAGGTATCACTATCTCTGATTTCAAGTTGTACTAAAGATATATAGTAATAAAAAACATATGGTATTGGTGTAAAAACAGACATGTTGTTCAATGGAATTGAATTGATGCCCCAGACATAAATTCACATACTTATAGACATATTTTTCTTTTCAATAAAGAAGCCAGAAATACACACTGGAAAAAAAGACATCATCTTCAACAAATTGTGCTGGAGAAATTGAATATCTGCATGTGCATGAATGGAAACATCCATAATTTCTACCCAGCTCAGCACTCAAGCCCATACAGATCAAAGACAACAGAAAACCAGATACACTGAATTTGGAAAAGAGAAACTGGGGAATAGCCTTGAACACATTGTCACAGGACACAACTTTCTGAAGAGAATGCTGGTAGCACAGGTACTAATGTCAACAATTAATAAATGGTACCTCATGAAACTGAAAAGCTTTGTAAGGCAAAGGACACCATCAATCAGACAAAACAGTAACCTACAGAATTGGAAAAGGTTTTTCTTTTTTTTTTTTTTTTTTTTGGTTTTTTGAGACAGGGTTTCTCTGTGTAGCTTTGCGCCTTTCCTGGAGCTCACTTGGTAGCCCAGGCTGGCCTCGAACTCACAGAGATCCGCCTGGCTCTGCCTCCCGAGTGCTGGGATTAAAGGCGTGCGCCACCAACGCCCGGCCTTGGAAAAGGTTTTTCCAACACCACATCTATAGAGGAGTAATATCCAAAATATGTAAAGTATTCAAGGAACTAGACATAAAAGCAAACAAAGAAACAAATAATCTAATTAAAAATGGAGAACAGATTTAAACAGAGAATTCTCAATAGAGGAAAATCAAATAGCTGAGAAACGCTTAAGAAATGTTTAACATCCTTAGCTATCAGGGAAATGAAAATCCAAACTACTTTGAGATTCCCTCTTATACCTGTCAGAATGGGTAAGATCAATGACATCAAGTGAGAGTCCATGGTGGCCAGGATGTAGAATAAGTGAACACTCCATTACTGGTGGGAGGGCCAGCTTGTACAGCCACTATGGAAATCAATATGATGGTTCCTCAGAAAATTGGGAATCAATCTACCTCAAGACCCAGCTGTACCACTCTTGGTCATATACTCAAAGGGTGCTTCATCTTACCACAAGGAAACTTGCTCAACTATGTTAATTGCAGCTTTATTCATAATAGCCAGAAACTGAAAACAACTTAGATGTCCTGAAACTGAAGAATAGATAAAGAAAATGTGGTATATTTTCACAATGGATTGCTACTCAGTGGTTAAAAATGAAATTTGCAGGCAAATGAATAGAACTAGAAAAGGTCATCCTGAATGAGGTAACACAGACTCAGAAAGACAAACATGGTATATATTCGCTTATAAGTAGATATTAGACATTAAGTAAATGATAATCAAGCTGCAATCTGTAGACCCAGAGAGGTTAGGTAAAGAGAGGCCTCTGGGAAGGGGAAATAGAATAGGTTGTGAGAGTGGGCTGGGAGTTGGGGGGATGGGAGGAACCATGTGGGAGAGGGACATGTAATGGAGGAAGATAATGCCGTTAGAATTGGGAAGCATTGGTGGGGTGAAACCTAGTGCAGTTGAAACTTCCTGGAATCTATGAGGGTGACACTCATGAGGATTCCTAGTAATGGAGGACACGCAGTCTGAACTGACCATCTCTTGTAGCCTGGCAAAGCTCCCAGTGGTGGACTGGCTTGCATTTGATGGAGTTGTTGGCTGAGCGGGTCCTGTGGAAATCCACAAACAACTCACACTGATCCTAGGAGAGAGAGTTGCTCTATGCACACTGGCAGTGAGGCCCCATTATTGAGGACTACATACACACAATTCATTGAATGAGGATATATCAAGGTGGTGCCTGCATGCAGCCTTCTCCCCTACTTTCTAGTCTCTTTGGTGACTGAATGTACTCTGCAGACTACTGAAAGAGAAACCTGGACACATATCCAGCCACAAAACCTTTGACTGACATTCTGTCTTGCTTGCAAGATGTGTTGGGGTAATGGTAGAAGAAAACTTGTGGGAAAGGTCAGCCACTATATGATTTTCTTAAGGTCCATTCAATAAGAAGGGGCCCATGCCCAAAATTGCTTTGATGCCCACAAACTGCAGACTGGATTGTCCATAGAACTAGGGTAGAATCAAACACAACTGGTCTCAAGTCAACAACAACAACAACAAATCAAAATAAAGCAAAACAAAAACCAATTAAATGGTATCTAATAACTCTTATAGATTGATGCCTTGTTTTATCTTCACCAGAGAGGCTTTCTCTGACAGCAGATAGAAGCAGATGCAGTGATACACAGCAGATATTATGTGTAGAGAAAGTATAAATTAGAGGTCTCTGTTGAGTCCCTCCCCTCTGAGCTCAGGGTATCTCATATAAAAGGAGGCAGAAAGATTGTAGGATTCAGAGGGGATGGAAGACCCAGGGGAACACTGCCCATCAAATCAACTAAGTCACTAAGCCGGGCATATATATGCTCACAGAGACTGAAGTGGCAAGCAAGAGGCCTACAGTGGTTTGCTCCTGGTCCTCTGTGTATATGTTGTGGCTGTTAGCTTTGTGTTTTTGTGGGACTCCTAACTATGGAGCAGATGTCTCCTTGACTCTTTTGCCTGCTCTTGTGGCTCTTTTCCTCTTGTTTGGTTGCCTTGTCCAGCCTTGGTGTGAGGGCTTTTGCCTTGTCTTATTATATTTTGTTTTGTTGTGTTTGATTGCTTTCTCTTGGATGCCTGCTCTTTTCTCAAAGACATGGAGGGGAAAAATAGATCTGGGGGACAGAGGATGTGGGGAAGGAGCTGGGAGGAGTAGAGGGAAAAGAAATTTGGTCATATGTATTGTATGAGAGAGGAATCTATTTTCAGTTAAAAAGTTTTCTGAAAACCAAAATATATTAATCAATCAAATGTACTGATCTAATTGTGTGATATCAAACACAAACATCTCTTTGTGTTTTGCTAGTGCCAGAATTTTCTTGTCTATGATTGTGTCTATGTACATGCATACATCACTCTGTATATACACACAAATATCTCAAAATTAAAATTTCAAATCTCTAGTGTACCTAGAGGCATACCTGCGTGCTTTGGGTCACATGTGTCCCTGGGCTCACATGTTGGGTGTTTATTACTCAGTATGGTGCTATTCACAGGAGGCCTGTAACTTTTAAGAGAAATGACATAGGAGGAAATATTTGCATCACTGAGGAACCCCAATCCAGATACCAGGAAGTGTGGCTATATCAGCACACATTATGACAATAAAGAGACTCCTCTGCTGTTGATAGTAAAGGAATCTTCACAGTTATCACAGACCTTGCATTACAAGCATGCTCATCTCAAAATGCTGAAAAAAAAGATAGACAAACAGGAGAGGGCCTCCATAGATCCTGCGCATTCACGCGCTGAGTGAACTCCTTTCTGCAATGAGGCCTCGGTCCTAACGGTTGCGTCATCTCTTAATATTGCCACAGACTGACTACCAGGCTTTCAGCCATGATCCTACCGAGAACATTTCATATCTTATCCACAAGAGGGTTGCAAAACAGTAAGCCTGACCCCACCTCATGCTCTGGCTCTCCCTCTTCCCACGTAGCTCATTCATACATGCTCCTGCTGCTGAGGTACCTTGCATATTCCACCACATCCAAAAGACTTCACAGACCTGAGTGGAGCTGGTTCATGCCTTTACACCTTGCCAGCTGTGATATATACCGTTTAAAGACACAGCCCCAATATCAGCATTTTCCCCTCACTGTGTCAGGCTGTTCATGTGCTCCTTCCCCCAAAGAAGCCTCCATTTTGCTCTCTTGTCTGCAACTTCTTGTTTTCATTCATTCTTGTATTTTCTGGTCTGTCTTTTCTAAGAAAATATGTTTTTCATGAGTAAATATTTCAATTTGTCTTTTGTTGTTATGTCCTCAGAACCCAGGTTCATCTCTCACACAGATACAATAATCAGTGAACATTTGGTATTTGAGAATATTGTGGGCAGCTTGGGTGTTGTCATTTTGATTGCTGTACATTCAGTCTTATGGGGACTTGATATTCCTTTCAAAAGCATCTTAGCCACAAAGATTCCAGTCAGGGGAGGAGCAAGCTGCTCCTGAAATCATGAAGGGAGGAAACCGAAAAGTGTCCGAAGCAGAAGAAGGAGAAAGAGATTTCAAACCAAACACGGATGTTACAGGAAGCATGAGACACAGAGACATTATCCAGGTGTTGAAAACACAAGGGAGAGTTCATGGGCATTCTTCATTTAGTCAATCACAGATTTTTAACCCCAAATTTTGCTATGGAGTTTACAGGTACATAAGTTTTAAAGAAAATGTGTTCAAATGTTCTTTGTCTGGCTTTGAAAATATTAGGTTGTTGTATATCTTGATCAGCAAACTCTAGGATGTGTTTGAGTTTGTACTTGTGGCATGAGCAACAAGCAGGCTATGTAGTGAGGAGAAGTCAGGCTGTTCTAAGTAGGGCAAAGGTGATGAGTGACAGAGTTTCCAATAACTTTACCAGGAATAGACACTGATACCAGGAGACCAACTACATCAGACAAAATCAGGACAGTGATGAGCTTCTATGCTGTTAGTGGTAAAGTGAACTTCTAGTTGATTGGCTTGAGGAACCTAGGAAGGATGGAATACAATATGATCTGCTGGCTACAACTGGTTCTGTACCTCTCAGGTACAATGCTGTTTTAAACCTGTGAACTCTTTTCACTCATAGAAATTGTCATGAATTAGGCCAAAGAATCCAACACAATCTGCTATTTTCAGACATAATGTCAAGTAGCTCAGGAAAACATCCAGTGGTTTTCTAGAACATGAGTTACAGAAGAAATCTGAGGGAAATATTCTTGATTCATTTACTTTAAAAGAAAACTTACTGATTTGGGATTATACTGAAGTATGAACTCCTGAAGCTTCATTCTGTATTTCTGTTTAGTACCTGGAGTGTTCTGCTTCCAAATAGTTATAGTTTGTGGTTTAATTGCACAGCACCTGCCATAATCAGTATCCATTTAATTGCATTCTGATTAATTTACCCTTAATAGACATAAGTAAAAATAGACATCTTTTCTCACTTCCTATTACCATCTTCTGCCTCTCTAAATTCATCATGTGACTTTTTCTCCTTTCCTAATGTAGATCCTCAGTGGGAGTATTCAGATGTGAGTGTATGAGCTCTGGTACTTTCTGTCATCACAGATTTACAGAGAACTGTCATAAAGGATACATATAAAGTACAAACATCACCATTTAAAGTTGTGTGGTATCGGATGACCTCTTTTCTGGCTCTCTAAAATGTTTCAAAATATATGGAGCATGTCCTTGGATTAATTTAATTTTTGACACTGTAATGATTTCTAGAGATTTAACTATAGCAGCTAATTCAGAATTTCTTAAATGGCATATAAAAGGCAGTACTGAGGGACAGTGAATAGGCTTTGATACTAATGTATACAGATCTGACCTAGATAAAGACCTCCATAAGTAAGCAGGAGAGGTCAAATTATAGATGGTATCTCAGCAGGATAAAAACAAGCACTATGAGAGACTCTTAAAATATGAATTGCAAAAACCAAATATGATGCACTTTGTTGTGATACAAAATAACAGCTGTTTGCTGTTGACACTCAAACTTTGTAGACAGCCTTTGGTCTCTCTCGCAAGCTTGAAATCAAAGAGACAGATGTTCAAAAAAAAATCAAGCACATGGAAGGCATCAAAACTAGAGCAAAGAATAAAACACCACTCCAGGTTCCAATATTAGAACTCTCATTTGGTCTCCCCTATTTAAGAGAAGAAACTTGAGCCTACTTACATTAAATATAAAGAAGTGGTGAGTGACAGGCTCTAAGGAGCTGACTATACAGAGAGTACCTGTTTGCACTCATCTCACTCCACTGAATTCCTGGGTTTGGTGTCTGATTTTCATAACTATCTCTCTATGAATGGTATTTTGTTAGTAGACACCAGGCACATGAACACCCTGGGACACAAGAGAACACGTAGAACATCTATAGGTGTGCCATCACTTCACCATCACAACCCCCTTCTCTACAGAACATGAGACCATGGTTTGCTGTTTCTTTAGCTGGCAGCCTCTCATTCCTTCTGCGTTTCCTATCTGCCTCCAGCTTCACCAACACAGGAGGCCATCTTGAGTTTCACTACTGATCTTGCTGAATTTGGTTGGCCTTTCCCTAAACCTATTGAGACCTTCTCTATGCTTCTCTGACAACAACAACTTGAGGGAAGAGTTTACTTGTTCAAAGTTTAAGAAGAGATCGAGTCCTTATGGCATGGAAGGCATTTCAGGAGTGTGAGGTGGCTAGTCCCATAGTGTCCACACTGAGGAAGCAGAAAGGGAAGAATGTTGGCAGTCAGTTCACTCTCTTTTTCTTACTTGTCCAGAACCCTCATTTTTGGAACAGTGTCACTCATTCAAAGTGGGTTTCCCTTGTATTTAAACATCCATGGAAACACCTTCACAGACATGTTAATCATTGTTTCCTAAGTGCTTCTAAAGCCAGTCAAGTTGACAACGAAAATTAAACATCACTGTCCAAACAAAAACTTCTACTTCTCTGTTCATCAAACCACTTTCCTTTCATATTCTGTATTTACTTTTTACTGCCAATCACTATAGAGTACAGGAACATCAAAATGTGACCCTACTCCTAAATGCCACTTATTCAAGTCTCATGAGAAAAATGGAGAAAATTCCCAGAAGCCATTTCAATTCCAGGACAAGCAATAAAAATTCATCTCTATGCACATATCAGTGTGGTCCTTATATTCCCTCTATATCAAGAGCGTATTTTTATGTATCTTAAACAATAGAGAACCATAAGCCAAACAAAGAACTAGCTCACTCAAGTTCTCAATATAGAACTAATGAAATTGGGAACTTTACCAATAACTCTGGTTCCTAAATTCATGAACAAATCACTGCAAAAATAATTTCTAGGCTGCCTCACTGACTGAAGCTGACTCTACAAATTAGTTATTCACACCCAAGGGCAGCATTCAATGAAGGCAAAGACATGTGCTGAATGGTGCCTAATCATCTTACATTTCTTCATGTCCTCCAGGATGTAGAGAAAGTTTAGTGTTAATTCAGGCTTTCACCATCAGCCTCACAATAGAGTGCGTTAGGGTAAATGATACCAATAAACAGGAGATGACAGTTCATGCTCTTCATCACAGTAGATGTAGATCACTAGCTTAAAAGGCTACTGCAGTGTTTCAAAAGTAAAAATGATAAAGTGAATGTTTGAAAGTCAGGAAATAAAAACATATTTTTAAAAGGAAAGAGAGTATAGGTTAGACTTTAATTCTCAGAAAGCCCCAACAGCCAGAACTGGCCTCAGACTTCTTTGCTGACTCATTTGACTATGGCATTCTGACTTAGAGTGACAAAATCCCAGTGACCAACAAAGACAACTGACAGGTTTCATTGGTGTGTGAACAAAGACTCACAGGTCTCTATATGTGTATCTGATCATGTGGGCATCTGTTCTTGTTACAGCCACAGCCCACATGTTCCTCCTACTGTCATATCAGCAAGCAAAAAAAAAAAAAAACAAAAACAAAAAAAAACAAAAAAAACAGCACCAACTCTCCTTCCTCTCCACAAATGGGTCATGGGGTAAAGTCTGGTGTTTTATTTGTCTCAGCTCCTGTCTAAGAGCTTTTTGGGGGTTCGTGAACAGGTGAACTCCTCTGCCTACCTGGCCAGCAGCAGTGTGTTTGGAAGTCAATATGTGTGGCCTTCCTAAGAACAAGGTTCTGTTTGTTGTGACGTGCTTCAATTAAAACTGCTCATTTTGATATCATGTCACACACAGTGGCACATGCAGTGCATAATATCAGGCCTTGGTATCCACAGGATAAAACTTACTATTACAAGGTCTGTAGAACGCATTACATCAAGGTGTGTTTTCACAAAATATTTAATCCTATCTATGTTTGGAAAGAAACTAAAGGTAATACCCATTATTTCAGCTCTGTGCATTGAAGGCTATGCTCACATTAGCAAACAAGGTAATACTTACTCTATGCAAACATTAAGCTGGTCACTAGAAAAATTCAGGGAACTGAGGCAGACTCTTCTATTTCAGTGGAGAGCTGGCAACTGACAGTTGAAGAGGGATGGAGCAAAATCCAACAAAGATTATCGGGAATATGAAGACTAAGCACACAGCAGGAGGTGATACTTCATAATAACAGGCGGACTTTAGGCAAACACAAAATGCATCTTTAAAGAAAGTAAGTCTTTGTGAGTGAGGGAAATTTTCATTATGGATGGTGAATGTGAGCTGAGAGGTAAAACTGGAAGCCACATACTAACCAGTGAAAACTAAGACAGAGATGTGGAGATGGGAAATTTAGGGATTATGAGTGGGTTCTGTTACAATAAAGGTTTTCTTTTTTTAAAAGTTTTTTTTTTTCCATTTTGCATACCAGCCACAGCTCCCCCTCCCTCCCCTCCTCATGCTTCATCCTCACCTTCCCCCCAC
>CABHPR010127636.1:0-27376 GCA_902168415.1 Peromyscus melanophrys
TATGCTCTTTCTCCTTCATTTTTACATCCTCACTTGCCAATATCTAGGAATATAAGTGTATTTCCAAAACATCACTGGGTGGGTGAGAGTCTAGAGTAGAAATGCCCCTCCAGGAATTGTCTGCGCACACCGTGGGTATGTTCTCATAGGAATTGTCTTCTGGATCTTAAATACGATATCATTTTCATAGTTACTTTTCACAGTGTAATGCTCAGATTCAGGACCTGCAGTTGTTTTATTTATTTACTTTTTTTTATATTTGGGAACCGTGAATTAGAAAAGGAATCCAAAGATGGATCATGTAAAGGAAACCTGAATCTGTAAGATCGTGGGTGATTGCCTTTGTTTGCAGACACTGATGCTGACGTATGCTCTTTCTCATCTAATTGCTTCTCTTGAGAACTCTGGGGATACAGGTATTTCAGCTGCATGTTTGGATGACTTCCTGTTCAATAGCTGTCCAAGTGTGCTTTCTATTGCTGTCATATCTACCACAACCAAAAGCAAGTTGGAGGAGAAAAGGTTTATTTGGCTTATACAATGTGGTCATAGTTCATTATTGAGGGAATTCAGGGCAGCAACCCAAGGCAGGAACCTTGAGATAGAAAACTCAAACAGAGATCATTGGGGGACACTGCTTACTGGTTTACAATCCATGTTTTGCACAGCTTCCTTCTCTATACAACTCAGGACCGCCTGCCTAAGGATAGCTCTGCCCACAGTAGGCTAGGCCTTCCTACATCAATCATCACTCAAGAGAAGGTTCCCATACACTTGTCTATAGATCAGTCTGATGGAGGCAATTTCTCAATTGATGTTCTCTCTTCCTTGTGTCAAGTTGAGAAAAAACTATCTAGCACTGTAGAGTTCTACTCAAACAAACTAAGCTTTGCTTAGTTTTTTTTTTCTTTCCTTAGGCTGCTGTCGAAATAGTAAACCATTCCCAGGTTTAGCTGTCAGCTCCATTCTTTGTGTGTTTGTGTTATATAGCTATGCAGTGTAGACTGAGGGAAAGATTTAATGACAGTGTGCGAAGCTAGAAAATAACAAAAAACCGTAATAACTGACTCTCAGTACTACAGACAGCAGTTTGTATACTCAGGGCTTTTGTACTAAGGGAGGGAATACAGAGATACAAGAGAATCACTTGACTTTGCTGAAGGGAAGGCTGGCAAAAGGAACCACTATCTAAAAGTGTCACCCTTGATGAGGAAGAGCAAAGAGTACATTTCTGTGAACTCTAAGGCCACACAATATTCTGAAAAGGCATTCAGCTTGTGTGGCAGTTTGAATAGGTATGGCCCCCATAAACTCATGCATGTGAATGCTTGGCCCACAGGGAGTGGCACTATTAGGCAATGTGACCTTGTTGGAGTGGGTATGGCTTTGTTGGAGGAAATATGTCATTGTAGGGTGGACTTTGAGGTCTCATATGCTCAAGCTACACCCATTGTGACATACGAGTCTCTTCTGCTGCCTTTAGACTAGATACAGGACTCTCAGCTCCTTCTCCAGCACCATGTCTGCCTGCATGCTGCCATGTTCCGCCATGATGATAATGAACCAAACCTCTGAACTGTAAGCCAGCCCCTGTAGTATGAATTGCTAAATGGTCTTATTAATAGAAAACCTGGAGCCAGATATTGGGGTGAAAGCTGAAAGATCAGAGAAGCAGAGCAAGCCAGCCATTAGTTCTTACCTCTTCGAAATCCTCAGTCTAAAGACAATGAGTTCTTGTTTCCTCACGCCTTAAATACCTTTCTCTGCCCTGCCATATTACTTCCTGGGATTAAAGGTGTGTGTGCTTCCCAAGCAAAGACATGAGATCTCAAGTGTTGGAATTAAAGGTGTGTGCTACCATGCCTGGCTCTATTCCCAGTATGGCCTTGAACTCACACAGATCCAGACTGATCGCTGTCTCCTAAGTAATAGGATTAAGCATGTATACCATCACTGTCTGGCCTCTATGTCTAATCTAGTGGCTGGCTCTGTCCTCTGATCCCCAGATATGTTTTATTGGGTTGCACAATATATCATCATAAGCCCCAATTAAATGTTTGCTATTATAAGAGTTGCCGTGGTCATGATGTCTCTTCACAGCAATAGAAATCCTAACTAAGACAGCTTGCAATTTGCCAGTGGCTACAATTCTGCCTGTGTGCCCATCAGCTTCAGGGGTGTGGGAAGGGACTTGCTTTTCTTATGATCGATTATTCTCTTCTCTTATACTGGGAAAAGAATTCCTTTGTATCTCTGGAAGGTTAGGGGACTAAAATGGACTACATTGCACTGTGAACTACTATAAAAGTATGTTGTTGTTATCACGTTATTTTGAGCTCAGCTGTGATACTTGAACACCAAAAGTGCAAAGTAATTTAGATTTTTCTACTGAATGTGGGGAAAGTGGTTTTATTGTAATGCATTCTTATAACTTGCATTATAATTTTATAGAGCTACAAGGCAGGTCAAGACCTAGTTGTCAATAATAGCTGTAGTTGGTGTGGGAAATAGATATCAGTGTTTCACATGTACAGATAGCCACTTTTCTGAAGGGGCTTCCGAGGTCATAAAACTACCTAGAGGTGAAGAGGTCCTATGGACTGGGTTCTACTGAGCCTTAGCTGGTTTCCTGGCCCAGGATTCTGGGTAGAAATGTGAACCATCTTTTCTCTAAACTTTTTTTCCATCTCAAGACAATACAGCCTTTGCTGGTCTGGAATTAACAAGGATCTGCCCGCTTCTGCCTCCCTGATGCTAGGATTAAAGGCATGCCCCACCAGGCCCTGCCTCTCTCCTTGTCACTGTGTTATAATGTACTTCTGAGATCCTGCTACTCCACAGCAACGGAAGCTCAGGGGACTGTGTGTGTTTATGTGTGTGTGTCTGTGTGTAGGTGTCCACATGTATGTGTGTGTGTGGAGAGGCCAGAGGACATCTTCAGATGTCACCCACAGGTACTACCCACTTTGTTTTTTGAGACAGTCTGTCATTGACTTGGAACTCAGGATGTAAGCTAGCCTGACTAGCCAGCTAGCCCCAAGGGTCCACCTGCCTCCACCTCTGCAAGTGGGTGCCACTACCCAGCCAGCTAGCTCCAGGGGTCTCCCCACCTCCACCTCTACAGGTGGTAACCACTATCACTCCTGGATTTTCTTTTTTCCCTAGAAGGTCTAAGGATTAAACCCAGGTTCTTGTAAGGCGGGCAGCATACCAGTGAAGCTCTCTCCCCTTCTCAAGGACTAACTTATTTATTGTGGAATCAAATTCTCATCCCTTTCCTTTGCTAGTCGTGATGCAATCTTTTTTCTTGCTAGACTGTGTCTTTGATTGTTCCTTCCCACTCCCTGTCTTTTCATGCACATCATGGTGTCAACCCTGTCTCTACTATTGACCAACCCAACTCTATGATCCTATTGAACAGGTTAATAAAATTCTTTGAGCCATTTTTGTAACCTGTCAAAAACAGACAATATTTTCAGGCTCATAATGCTATTGAAAATACGAATGGGAAAACATACATAAAAATGTGGTTTATGCTGGATATTCATATACATGAGATGGTTTCCCCTAAAAGCTAGTGTGCTGTGTTTATATTTCCATCTCTCATGGTGCTTCAGGTATCACAGTTGTTCCATGAATGTTTGTTTAGTTATAAGATGGCACTGACTTCTGATCCATGCTGATCAAGCTATGGTGACTGATTTTCTTTCTTAGGGAGGATGTTTGCTGTAGGGATCTGCTTGACTGTACTATGCCTTCTAGACTTTTTTCTGTTCTACAGACAGTAAGATTTGATGTTCTAGTTTTCACAGAGGGCTTTGGCTTACCTGGGCCAGTCACAGGCAAGACACAGAGGAAAAATCCTAATATCTCTTGAAAAAGGAAAACTCACAGCAGTCATCAGAAACACTGGGAATGAAGAAAACCCAACACAATACTTACTCAAAATCACTGGTTACAGGATTGCCTGAAGACCCTGAGATAACCTAGCATCAATCCAATCCATTTACCAAGCTCTACCCTTGGACTCACTGTCTATCATTTATGTCCCAAGCCATTTCTGGAAGCCAAGTTCTCTAACACAGTTCAAGAGAGATGATGATAATCTGGAGACCTCATCCACAGTGGTTTGGGACAGTCTGTGGCTAGTCTCTTAAAACATGCAACTTGGCTTTATGATTGAGGGAGCATCCTTCTCCCTCAATCTAATGGGAAAATACAAAGCTCATGGAAGCCCTTTAAACTTGCTAAAGGCCTTTATAAAGTAATTTGTATATTTCCCCACGTTTTCACACGATATGCAAAGAGACGAGGGTAGACTAATAATGACAGAATTAACTTAGTAACTGGAAGAGTGGGGCCAGATAAGATGGTGAAGACTCTGCAAGAGCATCCATTCTCTGACGTATCCCATCACGTCATCCTCTGACGTATCCCGTCACTCTACCAACTTCACAAAGCCTCCCTTCCCTGACCAACCTTCAGCTTCTGTTTTCCTGTCTCCAGACAAAATCACCACCTACTTACTCTTCAATAAGGCCCTACTATCCTTCATACAAATGACAGAGAGATCAAGGCCAAGTGTTGAGCTGGCTTGTGCTCTACTGCAGCTTACCTGCGTTTGGCTGTAAGGAAAAAGAAGCTCCAGATGACAGTGCGAAGGCTTACTGGCATTCTCCTGCAGCTGAGAGGTAAACTCTGTTTTCCATGAGTAGAACATTTGATACCAAGCAGAATGTCCCAGCACTGTGACTCAGTCATCAACCTCAGCGTCTTTAATAGAAGCAAAACGTATTAGTCAGTGGTTAGGAACGATCTACGAGTGGCTGACGAGGGTGATTAAAATAGCTGAAAGTGAAATTGTCTCCATACTCAGTGAAGGGAGCACAGAACGATTCCTAGGTGAGTCAGAGGACGTGCAAGATAAGGACCTCAAATTCCAATCTAACACGTTTCCCTACTCTTTTAGGGATTATAAATAGCTTCAGTGTGTAAAGAGTTCCTATGTCTACCCACCTTTCTGTTATGGTCTGTTAGCTGGGAGAATCCACCTAACTCAGGTGTCTACTGTCCAGTAACATTGTCTCCCTACCCCACTTCAACTTATGCATATGATTTCTACCCTTTCTCTTATCTCCTAGCACTATCTCCCAGAGACAAGCCCCGTCAAGAACCAACCCATCATTCTGTATGTTCTATTTTCTCATTCTCCTGCCTGCCTGCTTTCTCCTGGGAAATGCATAGCCACAGTCCCTTTGCAGTGTCCCATGTTCTGTGATACTTGGGCCCACCTTTCTTTAGGAGTAGAGAAATGTACTCCAAAGCTTTTAGAAGGAAAGCATTGATATTTCCTCTGTCTTAGAGGCTTGCGCCTAATACAAATCACAGTGATTAAAAATCCTGGGGTCCAGGAGAACCTTGAGTACAGACATGCCCCAGTTCAGAAAGACATTTAAAGTGGAGCAGACACAGAAGTGATGAGGGATCAGTACATGATGCCATGTAGCTGTTTGCTTCCCACAGGTGGATGCTGGCTAATTATTGATCATTTCGTTTACAACAGTTATATAAAATATATTCTTGTCATGATAAAGTAGTAAAGACTGCTACATATTTTAGCAATAATATTAAGCATTAAGCAAGACCTGATCAGTCATGAAATAGTCTTGTTACCTAGCAATTGTAATCATTACTACCAATAATGTCATTTAATAACCAACATATACTACTTATGTGCCTTGATGCTGTATTAAGTACATCATGCATATTTTCTCATTTAATATTCCTAATAAGCCCAAATGGCTGTTGTTCTGACTTCTATCCATCTTTTCCATATGAGGAAATATTTGCATATAGAGTTGAAATAAAACACCAAGGTTTTGATCTTTGAAAACTCATGGGACAAGGATCAAACTGAAGCCTCACTACCAGGGAGCCTGTCCTCCGAATCTCTGGCAACTTGAAAAGAGGCAAAACATCATCAGGAAGTGCCTTCAGGGTTTAAAGACGTTATTCTGGGTAAAATGCATTTAGAACTAACTGACCTTGTTTGATACCTAACATTCAAACTTCTACAGCTGAGCTACAGGAAGATTTTTTTTTTTAAGAGAGGGGATAATTCATTATAACCCTTTACTCTCCCCCAAATAAGGATATTTAAGCATAATGTCATTTGAATGATTTGGCATGTGAAAGGCCTCCTGCATATAAAGGTCCCTGTCCCTTAAGTGGGCCACCGAGCTCTGGGAAAGTCTGTCCTTGAGTGCACAGGTAAAGGGAGGCCGGACCAAACCAGGACAGACACACTGAGCTGACTGAAGTAGCAGTGACTCATGGGGAAGGCGAGTCTGCGCTGTCAGGACACCCTTGGAGACCTTGCCAGTTTATAGTGTTGATTGCTTCCCACCTGCTGAGATAAAGGGGCTCTTCTCAAGGGCGGAACACTGGGTTTCTGTCTTGATTCCCCATAGACCAAGATACTTCCCACAGTGTTTGTTTACCTTTTAGCTTTGTCCACAAACTACAGACCAAGATGAGTCCTTTCCCTAGAAAATTCAAGTTTGAATTAGCACCTCCTGTTCCTCTTCCCAGGTGGTTCCTCTCTCTCTAAGCATCTACCAATCTCTATTCCACCATGTAAAGTTGCATAGAGATAGTGTTTGGGATAGGGTGTTTTCCCCAAGTTATAATTCACTGTGTCTGATTTTATTGTTAATAAACTGTAGCATTTAGATGCTGGGGTGGGAGCTGGAGTGTCTTGGTGCATATACAGCACCTGTCCCCCCCACTCCCACGCCCCTGCACAAATCAGACCCCAAAACTGGAAAGAAGAACAATAGAACACAATGATCAAAAAGACAAGACTGGTAAAATCTCCAAGTGGTCAAAATGAGTGCACAGGAACCGATTACAAACGCTTACGCACTGGGGGCTGGAGACACGGCTCTTGGGTTAAAAGCACTGGCTGCTCTTTCAGAGGGCTTGGGTTTAATTCTCGGCACCCACACCAGGCTGCTAACAGCTGTCTGTAACTCCAGTTCCAGGGAGTTTGACTCCCTCTTTCAGCTTCTTCAGGAACCAGACACACAGGTGATATCCAGACAAACAGGCAAGCAAAACAGCCATACACAAAACACAAATAATTAAATCTTTTAAACAATGTCAAAGCCACAAATGCTCACTTGGTGTTAACACACACTGGGAATTCTTGGGTCAGAGTTTTACACCTCAATGGAGTAAGCTACTGAAGAGGTCATTTAAGCAAACTTTTTTTTAATTGTTATTATTTTTTATTGTTTCCTATGTTAGAAAGCACCATTTACCCACTAATACAGCTGTATTTGTATCTATGTATAGTGTGGTATGTATAACATATACACATTTACAATATGTGAGAATATTAATAAAGATAACAATTAAAATTGGAGTGGAGATTTGGCTCGGTTTGTGGAGTGATCGCCCAGCACTCACAAAGCACTAGGTTCTAGTCCCAACACTGCGTACACTAGGAGTGGAGGGACATGCCTGTAAGCCCAGGACTTGAGAGATGCAGGCAGGATGTTCAGAGTCTGAGACCATTCATGGCTGCCTAGTGAGTTCAAAGCCAACCTAGGGTACATGACACTCTGTCTCAAAGAAAATTAATAATTTCTATCATTAATGAAATTATCATAATACCATTCATAACAGCTATTAATATATTGATTATATGTAATGAATAATTATATAATGTATTTCTAATATATACAACATATTATATTGATATATCTTTGAACATCTATTTGTCAACGTATCTAATGTATAGATTAGAGATGAACATTTCTATACAAATATATGAGATGACAGACTGAATATAATTTTGGATTTCATGTCAATATGCTTGTCCTTCCTTCCTTAGTTCTAGACAAACAGAATTTTCTGGAAAAAGGAAAAGGACTATGTAATTCTTCCTTTGAAGTCGGGCCAAAGTTTGATTTATTATGAGGAGGAAAATTCCATTGAACATTTTCTTTGAATTTGATGACGGTTATGCAGTTCGCTGGGTAAAGGCGGGAAATTGCAGCCACTTAGATGTATCTTCTTTATTCATTGTTTCAGATGGAAATTGAGTGCTGACTCTTTCACTCGCTCTACCATTTCCTGCTTATTAGTTTGAGAACATAAGTAGCAAATCTGTCACTTCCCACACTGCGTGAGGTGACAGTGTTTTTTTCTATGGACCAGATTTACTGAAGTCCTTTTTGAAGGTCTCTTGACGGTTTAGAAGTGTGTTGTCCATATTTGGATTTTGATTTCACTACTCCCTGACCACTGGTCCCTTTTATTTATCTTTATATTTAAAAGTGATTTTCAAAGAAAGTATTTGAGTGAAAACAAAACAAAATAGATCAGTGACTGTGCGAAGTGAGCAAGAACATCCATGAGCAATTTTACTCAAGTTCTGAGTATGTCCCTACTAGAAGCTTGTACAGTCAAACGCCTGTCTACCTCTTCCTACTCAGAGTCTAGCAGTGTGGGGCTTCTGATTTGCATTATGTTTGATAACTTCCGATTGCATTAGTGAGTTTCCATTTGAATATATAAGTTTCTTGATGAAGCCCCATCCTTTTCCCTATGGCTGTGAGACAAAGTACAATCAGGTTCTGCGGCCCCTTGTACTCTAACTGTAGCTAACACGATAATGTATAGCATGCTATTACAGAGATTCTTTGCGGCATGTTCAATTCTGAAGACAGGCAGCAGTCTCAGAGCAACAGGAGAGACACCCTGGCCTGGAACAGCTCAGCAGAGCTGTTTTACCCTTGGAAAAGCCAACGGACTCCCCTGTTGTGTAATGCAATTCATTCTCCTGGGAAGAATGAAGAAACCAGGAGGCTACTCTCTTCCGAGTAAACCAACCTCTCCGAGATCACAAATCACCTGCTTCCTGTGTCTAAGGGGACGCTTGTCAACGGGGGAAGGCAGTGAAGACTAGCTCATTCATTGCATTAGCATGGTTACCTCATTTCATCTGAGTATACTACCGAGGCATTTCAAGTTCAATACATCTATTGAGCACCTACTGAGTACCAGGCTTGATACTGTAGGTGCAACAATGAGCAGGTGTGTGCTCGCTGCCCTTAAGCAGCTTGTGACATTTAATAATTACAGTTCAGTGCAGAGGCTGATGTGTAAATGAATAAATAATTATAAAGCATTGTAACAAATGATGTATAATAAATATATAACAAACAACATAACAATAAACAACATTAACAAGATGCCTTGAAAATGGAGTAGGAACTCCACAGAAAAGAAACAGCCTGGGGGGTGTGAGCCTGGAGGGAGGGAAGGTAGAGGATGATAGGTAAGAGCCAAATATGGAGGACATGGTATGTTTGGAGAAATATCTGAACATTATGCCAAGGGTGAGAGAATTGGGAGAGTGGTTTACATAGATCGTCAGATGAGCAGCAATTCTTGAGTGTTGAATTTGAGATTCAGGAGGGTGGGCCTGGAAGTGGTACACAGGAGAAGAACATTGACTGTCCACAAAACAACTGCAGAGAGGAAAGCCAGAGGGCGGGAGTGGTGACAATCCAAAGTCAGACTGCACACGGAACTTGAAGACTGTGTTCATAAAATTGTATACTAACACATTGGTGCAAAATGCACGTGTTCAGATTTGGTCTGAATATAGTTTATCTAAAGACAACTGACTTTGGGGTCTAAGGAACCAAGGGGTTTCTGGCTTGTGTGAGTAGGTTGCTGAGCAGCCCACATGGCAGATAAAGGAACACCTTGATTAGTGAGTATGTTTTTGAATGTGTTGAGTTGAGGTAACTTTCAGGATATCCAGGTGGAAGTGTCCAGGTATTCTATATACAGGCATTTGTTCCTAAGGAAACTTTTGACTTAGCCGTGTCCTGGCATCAGCCAGAGCTCAGGAGAGGGATGGACTAATCCAGACACAGTAGAGAAGGAGTAGAGGACTGGAAGCCTGGGCGCTTTCTTACAGCCCATCTTTCTTATACTCATCATCAGGAAGTACAAGGGAGAGACTAGTGAGTGAGACCCAGAGGTCTGGGAAGGAAGGAGGAAGGGAGGCACTGGGAGCTTAGAGATCCAAAGTTTCTGGTGAAGGATCTAGAGACTCTTGGGAGGCTGAGAAAAATAAAGGGGTGGGGAACACTTATTGAGAGAGAATCAGGAGACTGGGTACAAACCACAGATCAACCAGGGAAGGATCAGGAGCCAGGTGAATACAGAGTGGAAAAGGTATATTTATCTTTTCTATGAAAAGAAGTCATTCATTTCAATCCTCAAATACAGGAACGTTTGCCCCTCAGAGCCACAGACTGACTCAACTCAGGCCACCATCTTGAGAGTATGTATTACTGTTGATAATAATTTCTGGGTAAGGAATGTGGTAAATTCACAATAGACGTTAACTCAGACCCCTTAGCATACAGTCTTGGTGACCGGTGAGCAGAAACATATCTTCGTATGTGCAAGAGATGGATGCTGGCTGATGAGACTTGCATGAAGAGGTCGCCTTCTTACCTAGAAATTTATCCTATCAAACCTCAGGAGAAGATACCACATCAAATAAGCACACCGCTAGGAGCCTTTCAAAACAAGCTTCACAGAATTTCTGTTGGCTTTTTGTGCTGCATCACGTACTTGAGATGATCAGTTTGTAAGGGTTTATTTTGGCTCATGGACTTGGAGGCTCTGTTCCATGACAGGTTGGTGCCATTGCTTTGGACCTGTAGAGTACTGATGCTGCACACCTCAAGAAAGGAAGCCACAGGGAAACAGAAACCTCTCACCTTGTGCCAGGCAGTAAAAGGGCAGGACTGAGGGTTTTAAATTGGCCTAAGTGCAGAAACCCCAATGATCTAAAGACTTCCAACTTCCAGCCTACGTTAAAATGTCCCATCAACTCCCAACAACGGACACACGAAGGACAAGTCTTCAAGACACATGCCTTTGAGGACCATTCACGATCTGATCTCCTTTCCAATGCTCACTTTTTACATCCATCTCTAGAGTCCCACATAGATATTGTAAAATATTGAATACAATGATCTAAGGCACTGAGAAGTATTAACTTATTTAACAAATCAAGTTACAGACAGATTCCTACATATTAAGGAAAGAAATCTTAGAAACTTAAATAAGATGTCCAATGGAGTTGGAAGTAACAAGTGCCTGTTTACCTGAGACGAAACAGGAAACAGTTTACTAAAACATCATTTCAGTTAATTTTATATACAGAACATTCTATATACTTTTAAATTTATACACAGAAACAAATAGTGATTACTCAGAATTAAGATTTTACTCAACCAAGAGAAGTTGTAGTTGGTCCTAGATTTGATCTTGGTAGATATAAAAGGGAGGGGCTTTTGTTCTTGGACATGAATCCTTCTCTGTAAGTGCTGTCTGATTCGTTAGGATTTTCACATCCATATGGAAAAGCTATGGCATTTGCTTCACTTAGGAAGTCAGTATGCCATGTTTCATAAAGCTGAAAGGCAAACCTCACTGACATTGTGTGGCTGTGTTTACTCTTAGAACTGTGAATGTGTCGAAGTTGAAATTTTTTACTTTTTAAATTTTGCCACTTGGATACCCAGTGGTTAATGGATTCTTTGGAAAAGCAAGTCTTGAGGTAGGTACACAGATGTTAGTTTTTATTCATTTATAACTTTGGAATTTTGTATATTTTGCCCTGTTGAGAGATGGACAGCAATTCTAGCTGTGAGGGACTTTGTTTAGAAGCAGATATAAACACAAGTAGCTAACATCTAGCAATCTTAGTTACTTAACTGGTAACTCTGGCATAAAATATCTGTATCTGGACTGGAGAGAGGCTCAGCAGGCAACGGCACTTGCCACCAAGCCTGGAAACCTGAGTTTGTCCTCAGGATTCTCATGGTAGAAGAGAACTGACTGCTGCAAGATGTCCTCTGACCTCCACATGCATGTCCTGGTACTCACATGTAAGCCAGGCATGGTGGTGCATGCTATAATCCCCGAACTTGGGAGATGGAAGAATTCACGATCATCTTTGGCTACATAGCCAGTTCAAAGCCATCCTGGGATTCATATGATCTCAATTGTTTCAAACCAAACAGAAGCAAAGATAAAACAAAGATAAAACAAAACAGAACCACTCTCCTGATGTTGGTGCATAGGTTAGTGTTAATATACATAAAACATAAGACACACATATGGGCTGTTTTTTTTTTTATGATATCATCATGGTTCTACTTCTGGCTTCAACTTTGCCACGTGCTATTGACAAGTCATTTACCTAGCCAAACCTCACAGCTTATTTGTCATGCAAAATGTCTGTTCATGATGCTCTTCGTGGTCTTTACCATTGAAGATGCCATCTTTCCATAATCTTTGCATCTAGTCCCAAATTTCTAATTCAGGATCATTCTTCCTAGGTTGTTTCCTTCAGTTAACAAACATTCCTTTTCCCTTTGTGATTTACAGTTTATCCCCAAGTTTTTTATTCATACAGAAAGTAATCTAGCCGGGCAGTGGTGGCGCATGCCTTTAATCCCAGCACTCGGGAGGCAGAAGCAGGCAGATCTCTGTGAGTTTGAGGCCAGCCTGGGCTACTAAGTGAGTTCCAGGAAAAGCACAAAGCTACACAGAGAACCCTGTCTCGAAAAAACAAAAAACAAAACAAAAAAAAAAACAAAAAAAAAAAAGAAAGAAAGAAAGTAATCTAATGTTCAGAAATCGATTGAAGATGATCCGTTTAGTAATGTTCATCCTTTGAACCAATGACTCTTTAAAATATCTCCCATGTTCTTATTGGTTTTGTTTTCTGTTTTTTTTTTCTTTTTTTTCTCTAGCAAAACTCTTGATAGAATTGTCCATGTTGAGTCTCTCTTTCTTTGCATGTTTTCTTCTCTTTTTTAAAGCTTGATTTGTTGGATTGTTGTTTGTGGGACTGATGATGGAGCCTAGAGCCTCTGGCAAACTAGGTAAACGCTACCTCCTGGCTGAGCTATGCCCAGCCCTCTCCACTCAGCACTCATCCTTATGTCAAGCCCTTCCTACGTGGGCTTTCAGCTACACAATCCCACCCAAACGCTTCAGGAGAAGGTGACACAAGCCCTCATTTGTCAGATCTTTGGGTCAGTTCCCAGTCTTCATTTGACTCCTGTGATGTGGTTAACTGTCCCCTCTGAAGCAGCTCCTTTTCTCCTCAGCCCTCCCCCGCCTTGTCTTGTGTTTTCTCTAGTCTGAGGTAGACAGAACTCCATTGGCTTTGTTTCCTCTCATGCTCCAAATCAGTGTGTCCAACCAAAATATAACGTGAGCCACATATGTGATTTTAAATCTCCTACTGTTTGAATTGCGTATTAAGTCAGTAAAATAAATGGATGAAATTAATATTAGTAGCATATTGAACTTAACCTGATATACTCAAAATATTAAAATTTTAAGAAGTAATCAGCATAAATTACTCCAGTAGTAAGGTAGTTTATATTCATTTCAAAAATACATACTTAGTTCTCAAAATCTAAAATCTACACTTTTAGAAGAGATAAGCTTGGATGAGCATCTTTCTTTTTTGTGGTTTTTCGAGACTGGGTTTCTCTATGTAACAGCTCTGGCTGTCTTGGAACTCACTTTGTAGACCAAGCTGGCCTTGAACTCATAGAGATCTGCCTGCCTCTGCTTTCTGAGTGCTGGAATTAAAGGTGTGCACTACCACCACCCAGCTACAAATCTTTTCTAAATAATATAGGTGAGGATGAGTTTTCTATAGGCTGATTTAATTTGGAAGGATATGTCGAGTTATTAGGTTCTAAGCACTAGTACAACAGTGGGCAAATGAATGAATGAATGAACGAACAAATGACTCTCCTCTCTGGTGGCGTCTGTTTTCCAGTAGGAAAGGAGTAAACAAGACTCAAGATAGTCAAGCTGATTATGGGACAGTATGGAAAACAGTGAGTGCTGAGGTAGGAAGTGAACTCAGGGAAGCAAAAGAGGGGTCCAGTGATGGAGGGGTTCTTGTGGACTATTGAAGTGACGTTGGCTTTTACTGTATTGAGACAGGGAGCCTTTAGAGGGCTATAAACAGAAGGAATCCCTGCCATTTCTTAAGTTGTGGAGATTGTTTGGGCTGCTGCATTGAGAATATAAAGTATTCTTTTCTGGGAAATATGGCCAGACAGCTGGCTCTTTGCAATCATCTAGGCTGAGAATGATGCTGGTTGTGACGGTTCATCTGGACTGTCAACTTGACCAGATCTAGAATCACCTAGCAAGCAAACTTCTTTGTTTGAGGAAGGTTCTAGATGGAGTTGGGGTGGGAAGGCCCACTCTAAATGTGGGTGGAACCGTTCCAAGGACTGGGGTTCTGAAAGGAGGCTGAATAGCAGCGTTCTTTGCTCCTTGATGGCAGGTGCAGTTTGATCAGCCTCTGCAAGCGCCGCTGCCAGGACGCCCCTGCCATGATGGACTGTATCCTCTGGAACTGTGAGTCCAGATAAACCCTCCCTGCTTGAGTTGCTCCTCACCAGGTATTTGCTCACACCAGTGAGAACAGTAACAATGTGGTGACTTTGACCTGTGACCTAGGAAAGTGGTGAGCGTTCTTAGAAATCAGCTACACATGTCAAACTTGTCCTGCAGAATAGTTACTTGACTTTTAGATGAATTCAGATTCACTTCCTCACAAATGCTACGCTAACCCCATTTCAAGTTGGTGGCCCCTGCCTGGACACCACAGACACATTGTTTGTCATTGTCGAATGTTCTTCTGGACAGCTCTGACGTAGGCAGAACCGAGAATTCCTTGCTGCGCTCTAATCAACCGCCTGCTGGGTCCCTCCACTCCATCATCAGGGTTTTCTTATATTAATCTGTGTCTAACAAGCACCTCATGGAATGTGGCCGGGATACCCAATTTCAGTCTTTATATCTGCAGCTCCCAATGCCCATTTGCTTTGCTTTCATTTCCTCATTCGGTAAGTGGGTTCACTTTCTACACTGTTGCCCCAAGCTCAGGATCCTTCCTGCTTCCCACTTCCTGTCCTCACTGACCCTTGTTGATCCGCTTCCATCTCCAAGATGGACACCATGATCTCTGAGTATCTTCATTTCCATCACCAATGAAAGCTTTCAAATCTGTCCCTTGGGCCACTGAGATAATTCCTAAATTAGTAGTTTTAGCCATGACTATGCATTAGAGTTACCTGGGGGTTAAATACACAAACCTATCCCCTCAACACTCCCCTCACCACAAAAACAATGCCTGGGCTCTGCTGCATGCATGCAGGCGGGGTTTGTCCCTGGAAGAGCTTTCCATGTGATTTCCCAGTGCCTGCAGGCTGGCGGACCACCATTACCTACTTCTCATCTAACTTCCATGTCCAGCTTACTCTGCAGAGCAGGCACGCCCTTCCTAAGTCGTAAATCAGCTCTTCTTCTTGCTGGAAAGGTTCCCAGGATCTCTCATTGCTTTGCAAGACTTTGGAACTTCTGCCCTCCAAAGACCTTGTCCTGCTTGTGTTCTTACCTAGCTGGCTTCTATCCATGTCATGTCTACAGCGAGGTGTCCTGTCCTCCCTTTATAAAGGGCTGTTTTCTCCTGCTCTGCATACTCCAATCACCCTCTTTCCTCAACTCCTTGCTTTATTCTCTGTATGGAAGGCAATGTTTGTGGTGATCACGTTTGAGAGGTTTTTTATTTATTGCTGTCTTGTCTATCATACAACTACAATATCTATGAGAACACCTCCATGCTCCACATCCTGGTGGTTTGTGTAGCTAGAGTTTTCCTGCCTGGCCCACAGTCAGGACAAATATCTGTCACTCGCCAGTCCCACAGCCGCTCAGACCCAACCAAGTAAACACAGAGACTTATATTGTTTACAAACTGTATGGCCATGCAGGCTTCTTGCTAACTGTTCTTATATCTTAAATTAACCCATTTCTATAAATCTATACCTTGCCACGTGGCTCATGGCTTACCGGCATCTTCACATGTTGCTTGTCATGGCAGCGGCTGGCAGTGTCTCTCTCTGCCTTCCTGTTCTCTCAATTCTCCTCTCTGTTAGTCCCGCCTATACTTCCTGCCTGGCTACTGGCCAATCAGTGTTTTATTTATTAACCAATCAGAGCAACACATTTGACATACAGAACATCCCACAGCAGGTTTGTCCTAGAAACTTGACAGGAGTGACCTGAGAATGAAGGAAGGACAGACACACGCATAGAAAAGGTGGCATCAGGTGGGTTGTGCTCATTCTGGTAGAGGGCACTTACTGCTACCCAACAACCACAGACGTCAGAGTGTTTATTATGTACAGCAATGGAGAAGGGCTCATCTAGTCCTAATAGGAGGTCTCTGTAAGGGAGCCGGCTCATGTTGCAGTCATCAGGGAGGAGGAAATTTTGGTTGCTAGTTTTTGCACGTGCTGATCAGTCATTTCTAAACATTCCTACTTGGATCAGAAGAAAGGCTTTGTCATCCCTCTGAGCCTCATATGAGGAAGGCTTTGCCATTCCCGTGGGTCTGAGGCATTGGGTTCTTGATGTAGCCACTGTGCTATATTCATTCAGGATTTCCTTTACTCCCCACACTCATGTTTATTTTTCTACTGCTTGTCTCTAGTAACTAGACTAGAACCTGACAACAAATAAACATATCTGAATGTCCTTTCTTGCACATGTCAAGGCTGATAATATGAACCGCAGCACCAATGGCTTACGGTGTGCTTGGCATGTACTTGTTCAGTCATTTTGGGAGTCTTCTGAGATGGGCAACCCATACCCACTTTTCAGATGGCAGTACCCTGTCTCCATAGCATCTCTGCTGGAACTTAGCTGGTCTACAAGAGAGGCCAGAGCTAAAGCCAGAGTCTGTTCCCGGCCGGTTCCTACTGTTGACAAGCAAGCACAACTTGTAGCCATTTAGTAAAGACTTGAGAAGTGAAGAAATGGCAGCAGATGCACTTTAGAAACTTCCACATCCGGATTATTTTTGAGCAGGACAAACAACGTTTCTTTTTGTGTGGGTACACACCTCTGGGGTCACTATTGTGCCATTTTTTGGCACTGTGGAGGACTCCAGTGCTCCTGTGCATTCCTCTTTGCTTGTGTGTGTGTGTGTGTGTGTGTGTGTGTGTGTGTGTGTGTGTGTGTTTCCTTCTGTGCAACATGTGGTTTGGTCTAAAGAATTCCATCTCCTAGCAGCTACCAGGGTTACTTGCAGCCTCAATGATCTTCTTTGAGGAAAGGAAAAAAATCTCTGAACTTTGTAATACAGTCCAGTGATGCATGAGAAACCTTTGTCAAATCCAGGAGGAAAAGGAAAATAAAAATACCGTTGTCCTCTGGAATGTCTCCCAGGACTAGAGGCGAATGCTAATGCTCACCACAGGAAAGTAAGTTTCCAATCAAAGCACCCTTGAATTCCATGAGAAAAGAGGTTGCAATAAGTGAGCACTAGGGATGCTTCTGGGAATCTAGCAGACTCCCTCTTGGGGTGGATGAGCCCCACACATCTCCCAGAATTGTTTCCCTGGGACCCACTACAGAGGTCAGGTCACATCAAAAGGTAGAGGGGCATGCAGGTTTTCTAGTGGGAGTTTGGGGCTTTTTTCCTACTTGTAACTAAGCCCCTTGGCTCACTGTTTTTGTTATTGGCCCCAAATTTAACATATCTAAGTTTGCTTATTATTAGAATTGACTGGATGGGGACTCCATCATGGTACTTATATGATAAGTGGGCCAGAGTGATTATGAAAGATGCACCTCTCCTTTATAGTATTTGTGTGTGCACACACAAGCACACACACACACACACACACACACACACGCACACACACACACATGCATACATATTCACACATCCCACATGTATGCAAGCAAGCTTTCACACATAAATGCACAGGCATGTTCATATATGCACATATTTGCACATGACACACACCACATGCATGCACAATAAGCTCACACTCATACATACATGCTCACATACCCTCCATGCACACACCATTCACACACGAATACCCATATGCTCACACAGCACACATATATACTTACATGCATTATACATGCATGCTTATGTACACACGCGCCCACAGAACACCCTTCACCCTACAGCCTGCAAAGCTCAGGCGCACCATGGTTGGGGCTCCACAGCCTGCAAAGTAACTGGCCTTTGGAATGTGTCTTGAGACCTAGGGATGCGCTGTCACCAGGGACGCCTCACTGTCGCTCCCACGTCCCCAGCAAGGAAGCAGCGCGCATGCCCGCATTCCTTTCCAGCAGGACCCTGCGCCTCTGCCAAGGGTCTAGGGGGCGGGAGCGGTGCACAGCCCGGGCCCAGATGGCAGAGCAGCCCCAAGCAGGGACATTTTCTCAGGCTTTCAAAAAGAGCACTTTCTTTCCTGCCTAATATTTAACTCCTTCAAATGCAAATGGAGAGGTTGCGCTCCAAAGTTAGCATGACAATTATGGGAAAGCTTTAAATCTGACGCGTTTGTTTACTCGGTGAAAGGCGGGCAAGACCCAGGAGCTAGGAGGCCCCGGCTTTTCAGCAACTATTTTCTAACTAGTGAACTAACTAGTGAACTGCGAGTCAATTTCGGTAACAAAGAAAACCAATTTATATCACAGCGTAGGCTAATTTTGGAGGGAGTTCCACATTATTTTCATCTTCTTTTTAAATGACCGCTGCTGAAATAGAAAAAAAATTCTTTTTTGTTATAAACTTTGGTGTAGGCTAATTGGTGTTAGCGATAGGCAAGAAGGTCTTTTTTATACGGACAATGAGAACTTGAGATGGGACAAGCGGAGGCAGGGAATTTTCTAGAGACTGCAGTAAGGGGTGAAATTTTTGTGAGAGATTTTTGATATGAATGCATAAAAATATCTTAGTATGTCTGTAAAGAAACTGCGCTAATTTTCTCCTTGGCTTAATTTTTTTGTTCTTTCTTCAAAAGCCTTTAATTTATAGGCAAAGAAAGTGAGAATCAGCCCAGGTCCCTATGTGATGAGTCAGAAGCCCTCAGCATCTGCACCTTCAGGGAAGCCCTCCTCTCCCAAAGAAGCCCCGTCCCCCACTTCTCTCCCTTGCCTATTTGCTTCGGTTCATAAAACATTATGATTTATATGATCTACAGTGTTGACAAGTTTGGAAATACATACTCTAATGAAGTTATCCTATTTTGGAGGAGAATTTAATGAACATGGGAAATATGCCTTTTTTTTTTTTTTTTTTTTTTTTGAGACAGGGTATGTAGCCCAATCCAGCCTGGAACTGGTGTCTTCCTGTCCTGGTTTTCTGAGGGCTAGGATTACAGGTGTGTGTTACCATGCCCAGCTGATGTAAGCCATTTTCTAAAAGATGGTTCAAAACCATTTTTTTCTTATCCTATTTACACAGACAAGTGCAGATGCCTTTTCTGAGAGTGGCCAGCATGAGCCTGTGTGTTTCCTGGCTTGATAGTGTTAGAATTCTGCCCTTATTCCAGTTGCATGACCGCACATGCGCAGTTCAGGAGTTGCATCTTACATCATTAGTGTGCACTGGTGACTGCGTGCATGCAGCGTGGTCACACAATCAGCGCATGTGTGGTGTAGCTCCGTAAGCCTGCTTCACCGGGAGCCCTTAAAAAGCTGGACTCAGATCCCACCCTCTCTGCTCTGCTTCCTGCCCCCCAAATCTTTCTCTCTGCCCTCCATACGTGCTCTTTCCCAGGCCTGGTCCTTCCCTCACTCCTCATCTTCCTAATAAAGATCTAAAACTAATACTGCGTTCTGCCGTGACCATGACCTTTCCACATGGTAACCAGCGCCACCACCGGCGTGGCTTATCATTCATTTTAGATAGGACTGAGGCAGAGGTGTTCAATGGGCAGCTACGTCTTGTTACAGCAGAACTACTGATCTTCACGTTAAACATGAAGCATCCAGCAGGTCTGGGGTGGAACCCGAGAGCTTCTATTTCTCACAGGTTAGCTGGTGTTTTAGTCACAGCCTTTGCTGTTGTGCCCTCGGGAGCGCTGTATGGAACCTTTGGAAGGGAGAAGGACTTATGGTGGGTCTCTGTTTCAGAGGTGTCAGTCAGTCAGGGTGAGGAGGATGTGGCAGAAATCATAGTTCATGATAGGAGACAGAGGAGAGGAAGTCTGGGGTTCAGCTGCCTTTCTCCTTCTGCCCCTTTTAGGTCACCCGGGCCCCTAACTCAGGGATTGGTATCACTCATGTTTAAGACGAGTGTATCCTTTTGAAACATACCCTGGAAGTATGCCCCACCTTTCCAGGCGACCCTAAAGCCAATCAAATTGAAAATTAAAACTAACCATCACAATTTAAAAAGAGGAAATATATATTTTGGCTCATGGTGTTAGATATTTCAAACCAAAGTTGGATGGATCCATTGCTTTGGGCCCAGAAAAGACAAATTACGGTGACGGGAATGTGAAAAGGAAGAGGCTGCTTATCCTCCTAGTGAGAAGAGATGGGGTTGGGTAGGACAAAGCATCTTTAGGAAACACCACTCGCCCCTGAGAGTGACTCACTTCTTCCAACTAGGTCCTTTCTCCTAATGTCTTCTTCCTCCTGTTACTGCCATAAAGGAATGAGTCCATAAATTAGCACCCCACTAGCCAGGGAAGTAACCTCAATACAGGAACACATTAAGGATTTTCATGTTTACACCATAACTGATTGTCTGTTTCCGACTACCCTTGGAGAATCATTAGCTTAGAAGGATTGGACAAGTGGGTAATTTTTAGAACTTTGAGAGACTCAGAATCATAGGACTTTCTTTTACTTTGGAAGCAAGGAGGAAGATGAAACAATAGTTGTTGACTGAGCCGTAGGTGTACAGGACTGAGTGAGAACGAGGCGTTTTATTCTTACACTGAAATAGCTTTCTAGTGTAAGCTTTTGAAGATCGCTGGCTTTGTTTAGGAACTCAAAGCAAGAAAAATGTTCTAGGGTAACAGGTAAATGTTTGCGAAACATTATTTGGACCTGGGAGGCAAATGAATGGGCCCCTATAAAATGGTGGTATAATAGTGGAAAACATCCATTGAACTAATTCTCAGACATCTTGAGCTCCACAGCCCTGAAGTGTCCCCCTTGGCTGTCTTAGCAATGATACTGATTTTGTTGCCCACTCTACACCCTGGTCTCCTCTGCATGGTCCTTTCCCTCTGCTTCTGATTCATTACCAGGACACCCTCCACACCCAACACCTGCAAGCCTTCAAGACAGGGGGGCAGAGACCCTTGGAGACCTTGATTACCCTCAGGTGAAACCTCATCCCCCTTCACCAGCCCTTTCCTGTAATCAGATACTGTTATCGACTTCTGTTGTGTTGGTGTTTGATCTCAGTGCATCCTCTGCTCTGTTTCAAATCCAGTATTTTCAAAGGGAAAGACAGTTTCAATCTGACTTTATAGTTCTTAGAATACAGTCACACAGAAATTACAGGGAACTCACATCCCAACAAGCCATCGTAAATGGAAAATATTGTAAGTAAAAAAAAAATGTTTTTTTTTTGTTTTTTTTTTTTTTTAAAAAAAAAACTCTTTACTCTTTAGGGGACCCACCACCCAGCTCCCAAATAAGCACACTGAGACTTATTCTTTCTTATGAATACCCAGCCTTAGCTTGGCTTATTTCTAGCCAGCTTTTCTTAAATTATTCCATCTCCCTTTTGCCTCTGGACTTTTATCTTTCTCTATTCTATATACCTTTCTTTACTTCTTACTCCCTGGCTTGCTGTGTAGCTGGGTGGCTGGCCCCTGGTGTCCTCTCTCCTTCTCCTCCTTTTCTTGCTCCCCTCTCTTCTCTTTTTCTCCTTCTATTGATTCTCTCTGCCTGCCAGCTCCACCGATCCCTCTCCTGCCTTGCTATTGGCCATTCAGCTCTTTATTAGAACAATCGGGTGTTTTAGACAGGCAAAGTAACACAGCTTCACAGAGTTAAACAAATGCAACATAAAAGAATGCAACACATCTTTGCATCATTAAGCAAACGTTCTACAGCATAAAAGAATGTAGCACATCTTTAACTAATATTCCACAACAATACATTTGATACCATCCCTATCCAATAGCGTAGTCAAACAGAGACTTTATAGTTCACTTTCACAGTCAGGAGGCTGGCCTGGAGTTGCGGCTCACTGTTACTGTACCACCATCAAGAAAAAGGATTTGAGCATATGTCACCAGCCTCGGAGAAAGAAAAGATCAAAGCTCAAACTGTTTCCTATGAAATCCACGTTATTTTTGCATCACTGTAAAGTAAAAACCCTGAAGTCAAACCATTGTCACTTGGGGCCTTTGCCAGACATAGAAAACCAGTAGTATGGGGGAATAGGTGTGTGGTGGTGAACACCCGCACTTTGGAGGCAGAGGCAGGGAGATCGCAGCAATTTGAGGCCAGCCTCAAACTGCATTACATCCCGAGTTCCAGGACAGCCAGGTACATACAGAGATACCCTGTCTCAACAAACAACATCAAAACCAAATGGTTTTCTTTGCTGATAATGATTTCTCATTAACGGATTGGCATTAAGCTAGCTTTTGTTTGTTTCTGAGACATGTGGGTAAAGAGTAACCTATGTGAAGCCTGTCTCTTCCCAACCACTGGATTTGTATCACATTTGATGAAAGGCAAGCAGAAAATCATCTGTAGGAGAAGAATTTCCATGTTGTGTGTTTGTGCTCACTAAGGAAGTGCACACACAATACGTTGCACAACAAACGAACACTTGCAGTTCACCTTTGTTTAATGGGCTCCACGACACACTAGGCAGCACTGATCCAGGAGGGAGAAGACTTCTCCCGGGAACTGCGTTTGCCATTGGGTATTGAGGATGGAGGACAATACTGTGGAGTCTTCAATCTCCTCTGTCACCGCAGGAGGGGACTCAATGTTCCTCATGGTTTTCTCTGCCTCATTTTACTCAGAACCACATTACACATGTACACATCAAGGGTCAGCCACGGTTTGCACAGCTTCCTCTATTGCGACAATGCTGGCAACACCCATGAAAACTCCTGATCCCTCTGTGTGTCACTGTCTCCTTGGGTTTGCTCTGTTGATTGTGTTTCCTTGTAAGGGAGTCTTGTGAGTGTTCTCTCGAGCAACTGCTTTCTCGGCTTGAGCATCCGAGTCATCCAGGAGACATTTAATTTGGGGACAGAGCTGTTCTTCTACACCACTGCTGCCATCCTATGTCACAGCTGACTGCTTTAGTGGCAATAAAATGTACAGGGGCTCTGCTTTTCCTGGGTGAAGCACCGAGTGACAAAGCCATTCCTATTAAATATTAACATCGTTTACTAAGAATATAATTAGAAATAAATAAACTAGCATATAAATTTTGTGTCTGAATCATTCCCTCCTCTTATTCTGATGTGGAAAAATAGCTTTCTCAATGCTGAATATAGTTCAGGGTTGGAATTTTAAAGTCACTGATGGTCATCAGGGAGAGGCAGTGGGTGTTTCTGCATAATTTGAGAGATGTGTTTTTAAGAGGTCCAGAGAAGAGTATGCCGAAAGTGTGAGCTTGAAGTAATAAATAAACAGAATGGCCATGCATTTCTAATTCTGAAATAAACCACATGTTGGCTGTCTTATATCAGTTATATATAAGTATACAATGTGGAGGGCAGATACCCTGAAACAACGGCTTTTGTTCTCTTTTTTTTCTTTATTAAGAATTTTTTTATTCATTTTACATACCAACCACAGATCCCCCTCTTTTCCCTCCTCCTGCTTTCCCGCCCCCAGCCCTTCCCCCCTGCTTTTATTCTTTAGAGCAGAAGGTAGAGTCAATCCAGAGCACACTGTGAAGCACAGCTATTGCATTAGATGAGAACAGTCACCAGGAATGGGGGAGATGGCTCTTTTGGTAAAGTGCTTGCTGCACAAACATTAGGACCTGAGTTCAATCCCCAGAAGCTACATCAAAAAGCCAAGTGGGTAGCATACTCTTGTAATCGCAGCCCCGGGGAAACCAGGAGACAGGCAGATACCTGGGATTCCCAGGCCAGTGAAAGACCCCATTTCAAACAAACAAATAACAACAAAAACAAAGTGAAACTGGCCTTGGTGACTTAGGGCTTTAATCCTGGCAGTGGGGAAGCAGAGGTAGTGAGGCTCCTGTGAATTCAAAGCCATCTGCTCCCCACAGGGGGGTTTCAGGCTGGCCCCGACTACGTGAGACCCCGCCTCAAACAAAAATCAGGTGAAACAGCAAGGTGAACCAAGACTGACAAGAAACGGCACTGGAGGTTGTCCTCTGACCTGCACACACCTGTGCACATACTCATGTACCTGCATACACCCAACTACAGGCCCACATGAGGGCCAGCAAGGCTTGGGATGATTGATTTTGCATGCCCATTCAGTTGCCCGTGGACTCCAACGGTGGTTCTTTGGGTTCCCCATTATGTTTTGCTGTTACAAGGTTTTCACTGTGATCATGTATTGGTGAAATTATTAAGGCCACTCCATGTAGTTAAAAGGGAGGTTTATTTTGTGGGGTAACTCACAAGTGAAGGGATAGGCAACAGGGTTTGGGAAAGGTGCAGTCCGGCGGTGTTCTCTGGAGAACTCTGCTTGGTCTACCTTCAGTGTCTAGGGTCCAGGAACCAAGAGAGCCTGCGCATCTGGATCTAGGGTCTTCAGGGTCCTCTCTTGGCCCCGCCTTGTAGGCAGGACAGTTACTGAAGCCTCAATGGGGGTTGGAACTTCCAGATTAAAGCTGGAATGGCTACCTACTACAATCATGATTATGTTGTTTCCTGGTCCATAGCTGCTTGACTGTCTCTAGGAAGCCCTCCTCTTCATAATGCTTTGTCCAGTTACATTCTGTCTGCTCTGTCATTGTTATTAGCCAGCTGGTGACTCCTGTGCCCACCTCGTGTTTTCTCAGTAGAAATGTGAAGTTGGCGTGCACCTCTCCAGCTTTGGGAGATAATACCCCAACTCTTTGCTCAAAAGCCTTGGCTACAGCCACAGTGTGTGTGAGCTCCTGTCAGCACTCCATGACCCTGAAGCTTAAAATTTTATGAACCTAGATTTTTTTTTTTTAAAAAAAAGCAAAACCTTTATTTAGACAATTTCTTATGTAGCCAATCTAAGCTCCAACTCCTTAGCAGTCCAGGATGACTCTGAACATCTGGTGTGTCCTGCCTCCACCTCCCTAGGGCTGAGCTGACAGGCATGGAGCACCATGCTTGGTTTCTCTGGTGCTGGGGATCAGGCCCAGGATCTCATGTTTGACAGGAAAGTGCTCTATTAACTGAGTCACATCCCTAGCCACTGGACCTGAATAAATAAATTAATTAATCAATTAAGCAATCAGTCAATCAATTAATTAATTTGTGTGTATATGTGTATGAGTGTGAGTGTGAGTGTGTTTGTGTGTGTGTGTGTGTGTGTGTGTGTGTGTGTGTGTGTATACAGGTGCACTAGTCTTGGCATATCGGAGGACAACTATTAGGAGTCAGTTCTTATCTGCCACCTCATGGGATCCAGGGATTGAACTTAGGTTCTCAGGCCTGCACGCAAGCCCCTCTACTTGCTGAACCGTATTGTTGGCCCAAACCTGGATAAAATTTAACTTTATTTTACTTTTTATTTCAGTTCTGTGACTATTAAAGAGGTTATCATTGTTCATGTTTATTGGCCGTTCACATTTTGTTTTATCCATGTAATTTACTGTTTTTCTTTTGAGATCTTCTTTTACTGTTAATCATTAGGGATATTCTCATGCTAATCTTTTTTTTTTCTTAAAAAGTCACACTTCTCTTTTCTCCTTTTTGTAAAGATTTATTTATTTCTTTGTGTGTGAGTGTGTGTCACCCATATATGTTCAGGTATGGGCATTCGTGAATGCTTGGAGGTCAGAAAAGAATATTAGGTCAGTCTTTCTCTCTCTCTCTCCCCTATTCCTTTGAAGCAGGGTCTTTCTCTGAACTTGGGGCTTATGTTTTCTAGGCTGGAGCCCCTGTGAGCCTCCTCTTTCTGCCCCTCTTAGTGCTGAGATTACAGGCATATGCTGGATGCCTGGCTTGTGTGTCTGCTAGAATCAGAAATCCAGTCCCCATGATCGTGCAGCAAGCACTCTTGATCTGGGCAATTCCTAACTGAAGTTCTCTCTTCTCAGGTGACTCTAAGTTGTGTCTAGTTGGCAACAGAAACTAACCAGCATGTGAGTTGTAGAATATTATTTTAAGATGTGTTACATTTGTATGCTGTGGAACATTTGTTTAATGATGAAAAGATGTGTTAACGAATCCTTTATGTTGCATTTGTTTAACTCTGTGAAACTGTGTTACTTTGCCTGTCTAAAGCACTTGATGGTCTAATAAAGAGCTGGACAGCCAGGCAGAAGTGAGGCAGGAGAAAGGATAGCAAAGAGAATAAATAGAAGGAGGAATCTGAAAGAAGAAAAAAAAGGAAGAAAGACCTAGAGAACAAGGAGAGGAGGACTTGAGGCCAGCCACCCAGCCACCCAGCCAGCCATGGAGTAAGAGTGAAAGTAAGATTACAGAAGTAAGAAAAGGAAAAAGCCCAGAGGCAAAAGACAGCTGGGATAATTTAAAGTTAAGAAAGGCTGTCAAGAAACAAGCCAAGCTAAGACCAGGTATTTATAATTAAGAAGAAGCCTTCATCTGTGTGATTTATTTGGAGCTGAGTGTGGGCCCCCAGAAGGGCCCTCAAAGAGCCAAAAGAGTAAAAAAACACCACCACATGTGTGTCACTCACATCTAACAAGTTTGTTGAACCATTCTATTAACTTTGTAAAGAACTTACGGATTTATGTGGGTATTTTATGAAAAGCATATTATCATGTGAGATAAATAAAAGTTTGCTGTTTCCTCTCCCTATGCCCTAACTTTTCCTTCCTTCCTTTCTCTCTTGCCCCTTTCTCTCTCTTCCTCCAGCTTTGCTTATTGTTTTTTTTCTTTCCTTCTTTTCTTCCTCTTCTGAGCCATGTCACCATGTGTACTGTTAGAATGTGTATATGGAAGTGATGTCAGCAGGCAGGAATGTGGTACCCATGACTTTAAAAGGAGTCCTTTTAATGTTTCACTGTTTGGTGAGTATGCTTCTTGTAGTGCGTGCGTGAAGTGTTAATTTAATTAATCTTTATCAGTAAGAAATTGGGAGTCAGATATTGGGGTAAGAACCTGAAAGATCAGAGAAGCAGGGAGCAGCCACCAGTCGCCTCCTACCTCTACCGTTCCTCCATCCAAAAGGGCCAAGATCTTCTCTCCACCCCACCTTTTTACTTCCTGTCTCCTCTTTGTCTTCAGTCCCTCAAACCTCTATGGTTAATTTAGGTCAGCTAGTGTCTAGCTCCACTCTCTGACTC
>CABHPR010127637.1:0-15052 GCA_902168415.1 Peromyscus melanophrys
TAAGAAGAGAACTGCTAGGACCTATAAACTGTCAGAGAAGAAAAGAGGGTTACCCCCACCCCAAACTGGCAGTTCATGGGAAGAAAATAAAGAAACCTAATCAATTATAAATGAGAAGAATAATCAGGACAACAAAAAAGACTCGAGGTGCACCCTGCAAGTGTCTCCAAAGCCAATAAAGGATATCACTTTAATAAGCCTAAAAGAATGACGGCATTCAACGAATCAAAAGGATCCTTTGATCTAGGATGAAGGAGTTTCTTCAAGACTGGAAATGGGCATCTTTCACAGGCTGAATTATTTGCCCCCAATTAAAATATTGAACAAATAACAGAGACTTCCTCTCCTGTGACATCCCAGTTAGAATTAATTGGTGGTAGTGGAGGGATGTGGTACTTCTCAGGGCATCTTGCAAAGTGGGACAAAATCAGGGTGGGCAAACCACGGGTGCTGGGACACAGGAATCCACAGCCCATGTGGGTGACTTGTATCTGTAAATGTGCAGCTGTTTTCCATGCATGTGTTAGTGGGGACATCAAAGAGATGATCTTAAATTTTCAATTTTAGCCTCAATATAGATTTCATGGGTTTTGCACAACTTAATGTAATGACTATTTGATTGAGTTTTTTTTAACATTTATTCATTTATTTATTTATGTGTGTGTGTGTGTGTGTGTGTGTGTGTGTGTGTGTGTGTGTGTGTGTGTGTGTGTGTCTGTATGATGTATGTGGAGGTCAGAGGATAATTTGTAGGGATTCATTCCTCCTACTATGTAGATTTCTGGGATCAAACTTGGGTCATCAGGTTTGGCAGCAAGCACCTTCACCTGCTGAGCAATCTTGTCTATTCCCTGATAAGAATTTCATGTGCCCAGGTTCTTTCTCTTTTATCTTATATCTTGGCATTAACTACTTGTAAATTTATTGACCATATAGTTCAAGCTATAGTTTTAAAATGAACTGAAAGCTCAGTACATACTAACCATTTAGTTTTTTAAATTAATTTAATTAACCATTGGAATTTTTTCAGTAAACACAAAGTAATAAAATAAATCCCATCTACTCCTCCTTTCTTTTCCATGCTGAATTTTCTCCTGGAATTTTATTAGCAATCTTGAGCCATCCCAGCTACAATTCTTTCACAAAATTCCCTATGAACAATGGGGCCAGAAACATGGCCCTCATATATTTTCATAGCCAGCTAGCCTTGAGAATTCCTCCAGAGAGAATCTTGGAGAAGTCAGCCTACTAGGAAGAATTTTTGTATCATCTCTTTTCAAAGATTACAAAAATCACACATGGCATAAAAAGTATACATTTTCTCTTAGCTAGAGCCATAGTGTTGTGATTTCCTGTACTTCCCATGGCTAGGTCTCAGACTTCAAAGATAGTCCTAAACTCAGTCCTACAGGGTTTAAGTTCCCATAGTCCACCATTTCTACGTTCTAGTGCATGCCCTCAGAGCACACCCATTTCCCATTAAAACTCCAAACAGATGAACATGTCTTGTCTCAATTATAAACGAGCTTCAAGGAGGCTGCTGAGCTAGTTCAGCAAGTAAAGGCATGTACCATCAAGCCTGACAACCTAAGTTCAATCCTGGGAGAGAACCAACTCCTTAAAGTTGTCCTCTCACCTCCACACAGGCACCCTGACACACACACACACACACACACACACACACACACACACACACACACGCACGCACACACGCACACACGCATGTGTTTGCATGCATGCACATACACATAAATATATAAAAACATATTTTGCGAATATGAAAGCTAGTTTTAATTCTCAACTTGACACAAGCTACAATCACTTGGGAAGGGAGTATCAGTGAAGAATTATCTAGATTTGGTTGTCCCGTGGACATGTCTGTGGGGATTATGTTGATTAATGGGAAGACCTGCCCATGGTGGATGACATCATTCCCTAGGTAGCGATCCTGGATTGTGTAACAGTCAGTGGAGTGAACTGAGCATAGGCATGCATCCATTGGTTAATTGCTTTCTTCCCTTGACTTCATATAGGATGTAACCAGTTGCCTTGATTCTCCTGAAGTGCTAGAACCAAATAAGCCCCTTCTCCCTTTCATTGGTTTATTTAGGATATGTTATTGCAACAACAGAAAATGAAATTAAGATGACTAGTTTCCTTCAGTTTGCTTCTAGAACAGGTTTCCTCTGTAACTATCATGGTCATCTCTAAGACAGCCAAGCCCTAAATCTGGGTTCAGCACTTACCCACTCGCCTCAGGCTAACTTGGTCTTCTAATATGGCCAGCATCACATTGCATGCATTTGGCTTCTCAGTAGTTCACGAACCCCACTAGACTAAGTTCTGGGAGGGCAGGAACCTTTTCTCTGTTGTCCATCACTGTATCCTGACCTTTGAATAATGTCTGGTGCTTCATAAATGTATGGTCAAATAAAAGCTCTCATTCTCTGAACCCTCCTTCTACTTCTTGGGCATCTCTGCTAATATCTCTCACTAAAATGAAAGATTACCATGAGCTAAAAGTAGGGTCTACCATTAGTATTTCTTTACATTTCTTTTCCTTTCAGAAGGGCTCTTCGTTCTCTCTGCTAATATGTACATGTATAAATATTTAAACTTCCTCTCAGGTTAAATTCACTTCTCCATTATCACATTTCTTTTTTTTTTTTTTGGCCTGGCTAATTTTAGGAAGATGATCAAGCCTAGGTATTCATACCAGATCTTAATGCATCCAATATGAACAACTGACCCGTACCCACGGCTAGTGATTGTGTCATGTAACTCTAACACCCCGACAAGCAAACAAAATCCAAGGTATTCTTAGTATTCCATTTTCCAAATTTTCTTTATAATGATTTTTTCTATGCCATCATATTTTATATGCTTACAGAAAAAATAAAATAGTTTCAAACTTGAGAGTTCATAAGAGATTTTTAAAACAAAACTGTGGCACCCTGGCCCTAGAGTTTCCTGACCAGTGTATCTGAGAGAGATCAAGTAGTGAAGAACTAGCATTTCTGTTGGGTAATGTAATGTTGACGCTTTGGCCTGAGGGCTACACTTTAGCATCAAAATACAGCGTCAAAAACAGTGTGTTTAAAGGGCATGCTAACAACATAAGACAAAGCAGACGTTAATAAATAACCCAAAATCTGGCTGCAAAAGAAATTCCTCTTCCATCGGTTATGCCCAAAGAAGTCAAAGTTATTTTAGAATGTTACTCTAACATGATGCCACAGCTCTAATGATGTTTAGTGTCATTAAAAGAAATTTATAGTTTTCTTTCCAATGAAGAGTTTGGCTACTGAGAGTCAAGGAATCTGAGGTGGTTCTGGGAATGCATTATGAGGGCAGTGTTCTCTCCTGGAGGAAGGAGGGATACCTATAAGACTCAGGAAGTGGACAACATATACAGCCTGGGTCTATTTTTAACCTATAAGGCTAAGGGAGTGCCCAAGGCTATACAAGCAATGACTGCTGGGGAGAGAGAGGGCTTTCTGGTGGCGCTGCTGACAAGTTGTTCAGGGAGCTCCTGAGATGCAGTTCTCATCAGTCGTCACCCATGCTAGGGTGGATGTTTTGGTGTTGAGTAGCCTTTGAGTCAGCAATGTTCCTGTAAGTCACCCCCATAAACTCACTGCTTCTCTAAGTGACACAGGAGTGGGATTGCTTCTCTTGATTCATCATTGTCATGCTACTTTAGGTGAACAGATGTCTTACACCTCCCCAGGAAAAGTCACACAACAGGCAACGAGGCTGATGGAAAGCAGGAGTGTGTTTATAAAGCCAAGTGGAAGAAGGCGAGGGATTCCTCATTTGGAAAGAGTAGACATTAAGAATTGAGCAGAGGCTCTAAGGGCAGGCACAGTCCAGATGGACTGATCACCTTATTCTGAAACACTGTAGTGCAAGGTTCTGAAATTTGAACTTGAGGAAGATTAGGAAGACCGTACTGTTTTATTCAATGGCATACTCTCTGGTTATGATGAACCCCAAACAAGACAGAAGGGGAATAAAGACAATCAAACACATTCATCAAATAGACAAGTGACAGAAGTGTACATTATTTAAAATGGAAAGAATTACCCCCCAACACAGAAGTGAGGGCACTTACCACCTCATCACATGTGTCCTAATGCTGCTTTTGACAAATGAATATGACACATATCCCTTGAGTTTTGTTCTATCCATGTGTCTGGATGAACAAGCCAAGACATTGAGACTAAATGTGGTCCACATCCTTTGAAACAGTGTCTAGAACCCAAGTTGAAGTCTCATAATTGAAAATCTTATAGATACTGAATAATAATCCCGTCACTCACTCACTTCTGTACCAGCTTTGAGAAAGCCTTCTCTACGCATGATATTTTCGGCATCCTGGTCACTTGGTGATATTTAAAGATACCACTATGACCCAGGTAAGAGGCAAGCATGGACAATGCACGGTATAAGCTACAGTAAAGGAGCAAAGGGATGAAGGGAGGAGTTACACTGCAGATCCCTACAGGGTTAAGAAGATTGTAAAAGGATGCAGACAGTGGGAAGAGAAAGCAAGGCTAGGGATCCAGCTGCACCAGCTGCACCTGGACGCTCAGCTTTTGCCTGATCTTTCATGATGTGACAGATGTGCTTGCCCTGTCATTGTCCTGGTCTCCAGACAAGCAAATGCCTGTGAAGTGATTGGATTTCAATGACTTAGGGAGATAACTTCGAATTCAAAAGCTGCATGAACCCAGTGTACATTTTTTTTTTTTTTTGGTTTTTCGAGACAGGGTTTCTCTGTGTAGCTTTGCACCTTTCCTGGATCTCACTCTGTAGACCAGGCTGGCCTCGAACTCACAGAGATCCGCCTGGCTCTGCCTCCCGAGTGCTGGGATTAAAGCGTGCGCCACCACCGCCCGGCCCCAGTGTACATTTCTTATTTTCATGTCAATGGCTGTCTAATTTGAGGGGCTAACTAGTACTTCTTAAATTTTATCTTAATTTTAAAAAAATTTTATTCTTGGAGCATTTCATAAATATATACAATGAAATATGATCATATACCCGCCCCCATTTACTCCCTCCAGTTCTCCCCAGACCCTCTTCAACCTGGCCCTCTCCCAACTTCATATCATATTTTTCATTTCCTTAACCAAACTGAGTCCAAGGCTACCCATACATGCGTGGGTGTGGAACCATCCACCAGAGAATGAGCACCTTACTGGAGACACAGCCCCAAAGAGCGATTCTTCTCCCCAGTAGCTATTAACTGCTAATAGTACCTCAGTTAGGGGTGGAGCCTCGTGAGCTCCTTCCCACTGGGAGTGTGGCTGGCTTGATCTTGAATGCAGTTATTTAAAATCCAAAAGACAGAAGGTGATAATCTTTCAGAAGTGATGCAACTGGTAAGTACTGATTTGGGTCTTCAGGACTGTCTTGCCATCTCCCATACGTTAACCTTGTCTTGAGTAACATAAATGGGATACATCTAATTCAGACCCTAGGTAGGGTTTTCTTTAGTCTTGAGCTATATGGATTCAATGTTGATTTCACCTACAATCATGTTGTTCAAGTTTATGATGATCGGGGATGTACTCAACTTTATTTCCTTTTGTATTCAATGGGAAGAAGCAGAAACCACTTGTTTCCATTTTTTTTCTTTCTATTCACTTCTCAGTACTTTTTATCTGACTTCGTGTTTTGGGGAGCTTTCATTTGTTTGTTTTGTTACTGGGGATGGGTGTGCAACACAGCACATATGTGGCAGTCAGAGGACAACTTCTCTTCTACCATGTGGGTCTAGGCATTGAACCCAGGTGACCTGGCTTGGAGGCTTTCACCCGGAATCATCTTGCTCACCCTAAGGAAGTCTTTTTGGTTCTGTATCTCTGGTCTCCAAGGTTTTCTAGAGTTACCCAGGAAGTTTGGAACTGTGGATACAAATCCACATGTGGGCATGAAATTCTCAGTGCTAGTTTTTCCACTCTGGGACAACTCTTCCTGAGCCCCCATCTGTCTCTTCAAAGAGCGTTATCATAGCCTGTGTGTCAGTCTAGTCACGACTCCTTGGAGTGTATCCTTCATTACTTCTTAGTGAGACCTATCAAGGCCCTGTCCTTTCCTATGGCTTTAGGGAGTAGCTTTTTCTCATCTTTGGTATTACAAAGCAAGAATCAGATGGGGATCATTTCTTTTCCTGTCAATCTTGAAGTTTCACTTCAGCAATACATGCTGCCTCGTGAATCAAATCCTCAATTCAGAATTTTAAACTCACAAGATACAAGGACTTCTCTGTACCAGAAACATATTTCTTTGGATAAATCCAGCTCTGTGGCTCATGGAAGGAAGTTGGGGTGGGGGGATGATTAAGGTTGTGAGATCAACACCCGTGGGGCAAAGGAAAGCAGCTGGGTTGGGTAAGAGGAGGAACTAGGGCAGCCTCAACCTATTTGAAGTCCACCCTTCAGAGTCATTCTCTGTTGTGGTGAGAGGGCAGGCTTTTATACCCCCTTTTCAACCAGTGACTGGATTGTGGTCTGCCTATCAGGAAAAGGGCATGCATGACCTAGTGTGGGATGTCTGTCTTCAGCTGAAGGTAATTTGCTGACAGCCCAGGGTCTTCATCTACCAGCAGTCCTAGCTGTTGAGATCAGCGTGGTCAGTCAAGACTCACAGAAGATTACTGTTAACTGTCAACCTGACTTGCTCTGGAATCACTTGGGAAATTGGCCTATTTCACATGCCTTGTGGTGTTGTTTTTATTATGCTGCTAATTAAGATAGAAAGACCTGCTCACACTGGGTGGCACCATTTCCTGGCTGGGATCCTGGACTGTATAAATGGAGAAAGGGAGCTGAACAGCAACACTCATGCATCATCACTCTGATTGTGGATGTGATGTGACTAGCTGTTTCATTCTTCCACTATCTTGATGTTCCTGCCATGATGGACTGTACTCTTGATCTGTGACACAATAAACTCTTTTTCCCTTAAGTTGTTTTTGTAGGTACTTTATCACAACAACAGGAAAAGAGACTAAGACAGTTATCACATGGCCATCCAGATGTCAATAACCCACACTCCTACCTTTCTGCTGTGCCATTCTTATTGTGTAACTTTCCTATTGCTTCCTGAGCTTATGATGACTTTTACCCTCAACCCAGACTTTTTTCTGAACTCTGAACATGAAAGAGAAGCATAAAGAAGGAAGAAGTAGCGGGAAAGCAAACAATAACCAGAAATGCCCTGAAATCTTCCATTTATATCTTATTGGCCAGAATTTGCCATGTTGCTGCTCTAGCTGCAAGAGATGCCAGTAAATATGTTTTAAACAAACACACTGTCTCAATTGTTTACCAGTTGTACTACTACCCCACAATCTCTCTCTCTCTCTCTCTCTCTCTCTCTCTCTCTCTCTCTCTCTCTCTCTCTCTCTCTGTGTGTGTGTGTGTGTGTGTGTGTGTGTGTGTGTGTGTGTGTGTGTGTAATATACGTGTTGAAGTCAGAGGAAGGTGTTGCTACCCTGCTCTATCACCCCCACCTTATCCCCTTGAGACAAGGTCTCTCACTAGTCCCCTGGAACTGTGAGTCAAAATCAACCCTTCCTTCCTTAAACTGCTATGTCAGGTATTTTTGTTGAAGCAACCAGACAAGTAACTAATACCATAGGGAACTCCACTAATATAAATTGACCATGAATACATGTACTAGATTTAGCAACTCAAAATAGAGGATGTCCGTTAAATTTGAATTTCAGATAAATAATACATGATTTTATACTTGGGCAAATTGCATGGGGCATAATGATACTAAAATATATTTATTTTCCGCTTATTTGCAACTCAAATTTAACTGGATGTCCTATATCTCATCTGGCCATTTTACCAGGAGCAAGAGTATTCCCACTGCTATAGAGTTAGATGTGGTCCTAGTACCCAGCTGCAGCAGCTATTGACTTTAACCACTGGAGCTTTTCCACAAGCCTCTAGTCTGAGACTAGCTGTTCAATATTTTTGGAGACTCATCAATCAATGCAGTTAAAAGTTGAGGAATTTTTGTAGCAAAATACATTTTTCATATGTCCTGGAGCAAAGACCCCTGAGGGTGGTGTATATGGATAGATGTCAATAGGTTTCTTAATCTACTGAAATTGAGTGGAAAATGCTATGCCTATGGACTTTCGTGCATTTTCTGGAGAGGAGGCTTATAGCTTTTCCCACTCTCAGAGAGATGGGATGACTCAAAAACTTCATCCCAATGACACAAGAAAACTTCTTCCCAGATCTCAGTTATTGTTTATTTGGGGATAGAAGTAGAAATTCCAGTCATGTACCAAATGCTTTTGATTCTTTCCTGCAGAAGAAATTGGAACACAATAAAAGAAAAACTCCTTTATTTACCTGTTGAAAAATCAATTCTAAAACTAGACATTACTCAGAAGTGTTTTTCAGCAAAGCCTCCTAATCACAGAAATCACTCACTGTTTTCTCACCCTCCCTATGGGTGAGGTTTCTCTCCTTTAACTCTTGGGCTGTTTCACAGGGCAGAGAGGACCTATCTCTGTATTTCCTCCCCACCTCCTGCCTTTGATGGGCAGATTAAAAGGTTTGTCTAGGTTACTACTTGGACACAACACTGTCACTAATTTTTTCCTCTTAGGTGTCTTCTTGTTTATTCATATTGCTTGACAATAACCTCCAATTGCAACCTTCTGCTCCTCATTTGTATTCTGATGTCTTACAGAAAATGCTACAAAGTAGAAAGCATAGAACAGCCTTGCAGTTTAATATAAGAAAGTGGCACATCCCCAACTCCTTACTCCTTTCCAGTTCTCAGTAAATTGGAATGGCCTAGCCCTCGAAGCATGGTGTTCTAACAAGTTTCTGAATCTATAGGCTCATAAATGATTCACTTATTATACCTTGGCAATTGTCAAGAAAAATCCAAGTCGCAGCTGTAGGATTCTCTAGAGCAATACAGGAATATCACTGCCCTTTACAATAATGACATCCCAGAGTGGTTATGTTTCTTATACTATGAGCATCTCTGAGATTCTATTCATCTCCACTCCCTGAGCCTAGTTGAGTCCCTTGACAATAACAAGGAATCATAAATGTTCAATGAATGATTAAATAAAAATATGGAAGGATGGATGGGTAGGTAGAGGTTGGATGGAAGGAAGAAGGAAGGATGGCTGGGTAGATATTAGATGTTGTGCAAGACCACAAGTAGCTTCTGGTAGTGTGGTTAGGGACCAGTGTCAATGTTTCCCCTCTTGGTTGAAGAGTTCCCTGCTGGAAACTCAGAATATAAAAACCATTCCCCTTCAGCCCCCAGAAATAACAAAATGGGATTAGAATTTTTTCACTCTACTCCCAAGGCATTTTTTCTTTTATTTTTAATATTCTGGTGAGTTTGTTCAGGAAAAAAGAAAGAGAAGACAGATTCTAAGATACAAGATCCATCTTGAAATCATGTTTAGGGACTAGGAAGATGGCTCAGTGTATAAAGCATTTGCTGAGAAAGTGTGAGGACTGGCATTTGAAGCCGGAACCCATGTAAAAGCAGTAACACGTGTCTTTCATCCCAGTATTCCTATGGAAGACGCAATGCAGAGAATCCCTAGAAATGTCCAAGCCAGTTATCCTGCCTACATAGAGGCAAACAACAAATAAGAGGTATTGTCTCAACCAAGGTGGGAAGTAAGGACCGACACCTGAGATTGTCATTTGACATGTCCACACATGCTGTGGCACTCATACTTGAGTATTCACACATGTGAAAATACACACACACACACACACACACACACACACACACACACACACACACTCCAAACCATCTTATCAGGGCAAATAGAACAGGACTCAGGACCTGGAGGGCAGGACAGGTTTCTAGAAGGCCATTTTCTAAGCTGTGGCTGCCCAGATGAAGAGGTTTTGTTAAGTAAACAAGGTAGTAAGTGTCATAATAGGAAAGAAGCATTTTGTGTTCCAAGTAGAGAACTATACACAATACCAAAGGTATGGGGCAAGATGATGCATTTGAGACAGACCAAATCGGGCTTGTAGAGCAAGTCAAGAAGTTGTGCTTTCTGCCATCAGCAAGTTCCTATCTCCCATTCCCATCCTGGGTTTGGGTACATGCTTCAGTGGTCTGAGCTTTGCATATGTATAAATGGGTCCAGTGGTTGTTCCTGACATCACGATAGTAGGGATGTTATTCCTCCTAACAGAAGACTCAGGGAACTCAGGGCTTTCTGCTGGGACATGCAGAGTGTGGACGTCTCTGCAAACTTCATGGGCAACAGAGAGACTAGCCGTGGGAGGTAAGAAGGCAGTTAGGCACAACAGGACTCAGTAGCCAGTGTTGGTTCAGATTTCAGGAGTCTGACCCTGATTGGTTTATTTTAGACTTAAACAGAGCACAGTTTGGTGAAAACTGTTCTTGTGATGATTAACACATTCCCATAAGCACAACAAAGCATTCCTAAATCTCTTTGAGGAACAAGGAAGCTAAATACAGATCAGATGTGACTACATGGAAATTCTTTGTAAAGTACACATATACCTTCAGTACAGATAGGTTCTAGAGATTGACTGAGAAAAGCAAGTTTATGAGAATGGGTCTGGTGGATGGTCTGGTGCTGGAAAGTCACATAGACTGTGTAAAGGTCACAAGGCTTGAAAGCACAGCTGCTTCAGCCTTCTGGGCGGAAGGAACAACCCTGCGTGCTTCATATCCTGGGTTCCCCTAGTGCCTGTCTGTGAGCAGAAAGACCTCTGTGTCCCCCTAGACCAGAGTCTTCTATGTCTTGTGTAGGGATGAGACATGATTCAGGGAACGACAGGAATAAGACCACGGGAGTTCCAGAAATCAAACTACAGAGCAGTTTCGGGGCAGGACCCAGACCCTGGTCCCAGGATGCTAGCCTGGGAAGCCTGTGGCCCCCTGTTGGCAGATAGCATTTCTTGGATGGAATCTTAGGAGGCTGCCTCATGAGAATGATGTTAATGGGTCCACCTTGAACGACTCAAACTGTTAGTATAGAGAGAGTTCACACAACACCTGCTTGCCCAGGGTCCGCATGCCTATGAGTGGAGTTGCTGTGCAATTTGCACTTTTCCCCAAGAGTAAAAACAGAATCCCACGATCCAAAGACCATTTTGTCAAACCTCATTTTCTCCCCAATTGAAAAAAAAAGTTATCATCCAGTTAGTAAAATGTAAATAACATAAAAATCACATTTTAACCAGTTTTAAGAAGGCAGTTCCGTGACACCAACATTAAGTCTTTCTACTTTGGTAGAATTAATTTTATTTCTTATTTGAAAAAAATTTAAAACTTTTTTTTAATGCAATATATTTTGATCATGTTTTCCACCCTCTCAATTCCTCCCAGATCCTCCTCACCTCCTTACTGTAAGATTTCTCTCTCTGAAGAAACAAAAATCCAGAGAGACCAACTGGCTTCTCAAGGTCCCACAAGTGAATAGTGGAGGAGCTTTGCCCTGCATCCTCAGTGCTTGCCCACATGCCCAATGCATTCATTCAGTGGTGCAGGATGCTGAGTCCTCAAATGCAAAGTGACCCTATCCAAGTCAGGAGCAGGACTACTGAGCCCTTCTGACGTCTAGCCAGCATGTGCCCTCTCCATCTCAATATGTCTGCCCTCACTATCTCCGGTCTCCAGCTCCTTCCACCAAAAATACGAGGTTTCCTTGCACGGAAATGTGAGTTTCACACAGCCAATTATCACCTAAAAAATGCTTTTCTAAATTGGTGCTTGGGGGAGTGTCGCATCCATTGGCTGCAATATGCCTTCACACCAGACTTCAAGAGTTTCAGTTGAGAATTGAAGAAGCTACTTGGCCACCATTTCCCATCCCTGCTACTGCTCTTGATGTATTGTTTTTGGCTGCAAGTCAATTTTAAGAACTCCATTGATCACTGTAGATTATCTCCAATGCTTTAGGCACAGGAGGATTGTGTGGCCATGTGAGAGTATCTAGGATGTAGTAGGTGATTCAAAATACTCATTGAAGAAATGCTGCAGTAATTGTGTTTATTGTTTTCCGTTAGAAAGTTGAGGAATAATTTAAATATAAGGAAGGTCACCTTCTAGGTGCCCAATTCTCAGAGTTTCGAGACCGTATCTCAAAAACTTGGTAAGAGTGATTGACAGGACACTCAGAGTCCACCTGTGGGCTCCACATGTGTGTGACACTGTGCATGCACACCTGCACGTAATATGTGCACACACAAAATCATTTATTTAAATGAGCACAGAGGTGACTATAATCTACAAAATACTTTTACTTTCTCCCACCTAGTAATAACTCAGAAATCTTGTATCAGCAGGTGTAAAATGATACTTTAAAAATTACATTTTTATTTACTTATTTGTCTCCCTCCCAGTGTGTGTGTGTTGGTGTTCATGTTCAAGGCACATGCGTGGCAGTCAGAGGACAACTTTCAGGGGTTGGTTCTCTCCTTCAATCACCTGAATCCCAAGGATTGAACTCAGCTCATCAGGCTTGACATCAAACACCTTTACCTGCTCAGCCATCTTGCTGGCCCTTGGTTAGTTTTGCATATAGTCTATTTTGTCAGGTACTAGAATAGCAACACTGACTTTTTCTTGATCCCATCTACTTGGAATACTTTTTCCACACACGTTCACTCTAAGGCAATGAAGGAGACAAACAATGTCTACCAGTCTTCCTTCCATGTTATGAATGTATCTAAACTTCCTCCCACTGGTCTCCCAAGGTGAGGGACCCCTTGATTTCCCCCACCTTTTCATCTTTGCAAACCTTTTATGATGACTATTCCTAAGCCTAGATCTTAGTGAAATTGTACAAGTTCCCAGCTGGCAAATGCTAGACACATTGTAACAGAGCTGCACAGATATTTCTACATTGCCCTCCAAGAACCTGGCTGGGATTTCATGGTGATGTGTGTCCTACCAGCCATGCCATTTCCCCACGCTCTCACCATTGCTAGGTAGCATCACTCTTTTCAATTTTTTTTTTTTTGCCACTGGGGAAGAATGTTATCTTGTTTAGATTTTCATTTATTTAATTACAATTTTTTAAGGCCTAAAAAAAATCTTTGCAGCAAATATATTTTTGGAATTCATTTCAAACCTCTTTTGAATTAATGTAGGTTATAAAAATTTTTATATATTGCATTTATTTAAAGCTCTGAAAAAAAACCAGCTTTCCTGCCTCTAACTCAAGTAGTTCTCCATCCTGGCTGCATATTGAAACACCTGGAGTGCTTTTTTAAAAATACTTTTGCCTGGGTCTCATCCCAGACCAATTAAGTCAGAATCTCTCTGGTGGGGCTTGGCCTTGATAGCTTTTAGAAGGTCCTTAGGTGATTCACAGATGCAGCCAAGATGGAGAACCAGTGCTCCAAATGCATTATAAGGGATGTTATAAATACTATGCTCAAAAGGCTGAGGGCTCCAGTCTCCGTACGCACTGAATGTGTAAGCATGCAGCATTTTTCATGCTGTTTTTCAAACAAAAAGGAAAACAAAAACCAAGAGTCTAACACACTTGGAGCTGAGGTCACAGCCACCACCTTCCTCCTCTGTCCCACCCTGCCCACACTTCAGTGAGAAATGAGAAACTCACACTTGACAAGCTAATCACTGATGTGTCCAAACGAAGGGAAGTTAGTTGCAGATGGTGGTTGATCTTTGTATGATCAAAGGTGTAAGTGCCTTTTCTAGCAGGCTATGATTGTAAGTGGTTCATCTTCTCGTAGACAAAGGGAAAAACTACAGATCATCAATGAGAAGGAGCCAGTGCCACTGTGGGAAGGAGGTCTTTTGAAGTTTGCCTGTCACTCCTTGGCTTCCCTGGCTCCTGTGACAAATGTGTCACAAGCTGTCATCTTACTCGTAGGAGCTAAACCGTGACAGCTTTTCCTGCCAACTCAGCACAGACCTAACAGAGAAAAAGTAGCTGGGAAATGATCCAGCTTATTGATTCAATTTAAATTTTCCACGTTATCAGAAATAGGTGAGACAAAAATTACTTATTAGAGGGTTTCTGAATACATTTGCATTCTTTTCTACTTCTAAAACATTATCTTGGCAAACATTTACATGTTCAAAAATTAATACCTAATAACTGCACATATTTGTGGTGTGATAATTTGATGCAGGTATACAGTGATCAAATCAGGCTAATTAGCATTTTCTTGGCCTAAACATTTATCATTATTATTTCATTCATTTGGAGAGCTTTGAACTCCTTTTTTCTGGTTCTCTACAAATACATAATAAGTTATTGTCAGGCTGATGTGCTGTAGCAAGTATTTATAGTCACACATTATTTAAAAAGCAATGGTAATGTGAGTGGGGAAATAATTTTCAATTCTTATAATTCAATTACTTCTAATTTCCTGGTTTCCTGTAGATATTTATTTCATCCAGTCTCTCGAGAAGAAGATAATGTTTTTCAAGCAAAAGTTGCTGATAAGTATCAGAGCGTTGTTCAAAATGTCACAGACCTAGCCATGGTGCCCAGATGGATGAGAGAATAAAGAGTGTGTTCTATATACACATGTAATGTTATTCTGTTCTGAAAGTAATGGAATCACGTTGTCCACAGGCCAGTGGGAGGAACTGGAGACCATCATGCTATCCAAAAACAATCAGACTCAGAACACCCAGTATTGTGTGCCTTTCTTCTCTATGGAATCTGGAACTTAAAGGCATGAAAATAGATGGGGACTGTTTGGGAAGAGGAGAGGGGACCAGAGGGAGGGCCAGAGGGCAACGAGATGCATCCAGACAAAGTGCCTCCTACACAACCATGCTGGTTGGTTTTTGTCAACTTGATAAAAACCTGGATATATCTAAGAAGAGGGAATCTTAATTGAGAAAATGTCTCCGTCACATTGACCTATTGGCAAGTCTGTGGGGTATTATCTTGATTAATGATTGATGTGGTAGGGTCCAGTTCACAGTGGGTGATGGTTGTTGATGCTATAAGAAAGCAGGCTGAGCAAGCTATGGAGAGCAAGCCAGTAAGCACCTGGTCCTTCCTCCATGA
>CABHPR010127638.1:0-23160 GCA_902168415.1 Peromyscus melanophrys
AAAAAAAAAAAGCAATTAAGTGTCGCTGATCTCTTGGCACTGTTCACTTTTCCCTGTTTGACTACAAAGTAAATTCACCTGAAGGTTTCTAATTGTAAAATCATGACAGCAATGGTACCATTTGGAAAAACTAGTGACACTATTTTATTTGCTACCAGGATAGAGTATTGGAGCTCTCAGGCAGATCCTTTGCATTCTGCTCTGCCCAGGGCATGGTTATCTTTTTCACACTGTTGGCTAAGTTCCAGAGCTGCCAACTTCTTAGAGAATTACAGAAAATCGGGGAGCTGCAGGTGACTCCATGAGAACGTCAATGACCTGGACTTGGTCAGAAGTAAGTGCCTAGTTTATAATAAGACCGTACACAGCAGTGCCAACAAGGCTATGTCCAAGAGTTTCTTCTACAGAACCCAATGGGTGCTCTGAGCAGCTGCACCTCAGCTAAGTGCAGTTTATCAGCAGGGGCCATATTAAGTGCTACTAGAATTTACAGTGGTCAGGGGTGGGGATGTGCAAACTCCGCAAATTAACTCGATTTGCCTCAAGGGAAAGTGATAGTGGTCAGAGGGGCCAGCTCCAAAGGCTGGTCCAGGGGTGGCCTTGAGTCTTGGTAGTCAGCCACGTGTCCATTCCGGTGGTGACCATACTCAAATTTGATTCGAAGCTCACCAATCTTGGATTGTGGGAGGATGTCCGGGATCCACTCAATAATAAAGGGTGTTGGCTCCTTTTGATCTGGGGAAGTGTTACCTACAGAGGGGAAAAAAGGGAGACTAATTAGTATGGGTCCACCTGATTTTCATAAGGACTATTCCTTTCTTTGTTTTTTGGTTTGTTTTTGAGACAGGGTGCTATGGAGCCCAGGATGTCTTCATACTCACTGTGTAGTATATAGTAACTCTAGGTCTGGACTGGCAAGATGGTTCAGTGTAAAGGCACTTAGGGCACAAACCTGGCAACCTGAATTCAATCCCCTGAACCTACATAAAGTTGGATGGAAAGACCCAGCTCCATAGTTGTCCTCTGAGCTCCATATACAAGCTGTGGCACATGCACAACTCCTTCAACTTTACGCACGCACAGAGACACACAGAATGATTTGGGAGCTGGGAGGTGGTGGCACACGCCTTTAATCCCGGCACTCGGGAGGCAGAGGCAGGCGGATCTCTGTGAGTTCAATACCAGCCTGGTCTACAGAGTGAGATCCAGGACAGGCACCAAGACTACACAGAGAAACCCTGTCTTGGGGGGAAAAAAAAGAGAAAATAATAATTTAGGTGTTATTGGTGTTGCAGGCTAGACTGATAGCTGGATATGCAATGAAATGACTTCTTTTGTCAGATAAAGATGGAGTGTTTAGCTGGGCACTGCATTGCCAGTAACCCCAGCTCTTGGGAGGCTGAGGCATGTGGATTACAAGTTCAAGTCCACTCTGTAGAAGGCAAACAAAATAGGAAGCCTTTCAGGAGAAAAAGTTCAAACAAACAACAACAAAAACCATGTAAATAGGGGCTGGAGAGGTGGTTCTGTGGCTAAGTGTTTGCTGCGTTTGCACTGGCCCTATTTCCTAGCAGCCACATTGGCTGGCTCTCAATCACCTTGTAACTCCAGCTCCAAGGGAACTTCTGATGGCAACTGAGCACATAAACACATTTTAAACCTCTGTCAACGGAAGAAGAAAGCCAGAGGCTCTAACAGTAATGCACACAGGTACACTCTTCCTCTCAGCATTCCGGCTCCACAGGCTACTGACACTCCATGGAGGTAGCCCTTCTGAGTCCATCCCCTCACTGTCAGCTGTTCCCCCTCATACTGGCCGGGAAGGACCACTCCCATGAGGACTGAGGCTGGTGACATGGGTTGCAGAGCTCTGTGCATCAGGTACCATCTGCTATGACTTCACTTCAGTGTCAGTCAAACAGAAATGCCGAAAGCTCCAGGAAGACCCCAGGTTGACTGTAGCCTCTGGGGGTTAGTGTGTTTGTGACACAGGTGTGCTGAATGGTAGGTGGAGGGCACCCCACTGGGCTGTTACCAACCCTTTCATTCACAAATAGTGGCTGTGTGGGAAGGCAGGAAGAACCCTATCCCTCCCATTTGTGCCCAGGCTGGCCTTGAACTCACAGAGATCCACCTGGCCCTGCCTCCCAAGTGCTGGGGATTAAAGGTGTGGACCACCGCCCAGCCTTGTGACATATTCTTTTTTTTTTTCTTCCGGAGCTGAGGACCGAACCCAGGTCCTTGCGCTTGCTATGCAAGCGGTCTACCACTGAGCTAAATCCCCACCCCTTGTAACATATTCTTAACAAAGGAGTCAGAGACTGACAAGGTCCAGCCATCAGGAGAGGGGAGGTCTGGGCAATATGTTACCAAAATTCTTTTTTTTTTTTTTGAGACAGGGTTTCTCTGTCCTGGAACTAGTTCTGTAGAACAGGCTGACCTTGAACTCATAGATCCACCTACCTCTGCCTCCTGAGTGCTGGGACTAAAGGCGTGTGCCACTATCGCCCAACAATGTTACCAAAATTCTAGTGCAGATATATTTTATTCTATTTAGCTTTAAATAAGAAACTGTACTGGGTTTAGTGGCCCACAACTTTATTCCCGGCATTCTTTGGAGGTAGAGTCAGGTGGATCTCTGTGAGCTGGAGGCTAGCCTGGCCTATATAAACAAGTTCCAGGACAGCAAGTGTTACATAGTGAGACTCTGTCACAAGAGCACTGCAAAAGAAACAGAACAGGGCCAACCAGGTGCCTTAGTGGGTAAGGGCACTTTTCAGGGAGCCTGAGGACCTGAGTTCAATCACCCAGGACCCACATGGTGGAAGGAGAGAACAAACTCTTGCAAGTTGTCCTCTATGTTTGGTAGTGCTCTCTACCCGACCCCCAAATACAGTAAATGTAAAGGAAGTAACAAAAACCAAAACAAAAACCCTCCATGGGGTTAAAGAAAGAAGAAAAGGGAAAGCACCAGAGGAGTCAAAGGAAGAGACAGTGCTGCTGCTGTAACTATTTAAAAGTTCAGGGCCAGTGAGGCCGCTCAAAGGGTGAAGATGCTTGCCAACAAGCCTGATACCTGATTCAAGTCCTAGAACCCTCATGTTGGAGGAGAGGACCAGCTCCCCCAGTTTGCCCCCTGACCCCTCTCTATGCTCACTGTGACATGCACACTCCTCTCCCGAAATTAGTAAATAAACATGTAGGACATGGATGGCTCCCACCCCCCAGGCACACAAAATAAGTGAAAAAACAAAACCAAACCAAACCACTGCTGGTTTTATGACATAACTCAGAATAACCACAGTGACAGCAGAGCCAGACGAGAAGAGAAACCAGCAAGAGAAGGCCAGGTTCTAAGACAGAATTCAATCTGTCTGCTTCCACCACACGGTCCAAATTGCACTATGCCAAAGACTGTGGTACTGCCTAAGTGTCTACACAGACTAACGCCTTCCCACCAGCAGCAAGAACACAACCAAGTATGTTTACTTTACACAGGGTCTGTGTAACCTTGGCTGGCCTGGAACCCACAGATCTACCTGCCTCTGCCATCTGAATGCCAGGATTAAAAAGCAAGCACCACCACACTTGGCTTAGTAAGAGTTTCTTCTTCTTTTTTTGCTGAGGGGGGAAGAGGGGTGTTTAAGACAGGGTTTCTCTGTGTATCCCTGGATGTCCTGGAACTCGCTCTGGAGACCAGGCTGGCCTTGAACTCACAGAGATCCACCTGCCTCTGTCTCTTCAGTTCTGAGATTAAAGGCATATGCCTCCACTACCTAGTGTAAAAGTTTCTTATATTTAATACTGGACATCAACCAATAACCATCTGGAAGAAAACAGAAGATGCCTGGCATATTAATAACATACAGAAGAATAAACTCCAGAGCATCAAACATTTCCATGTGATAAGACATGTAGGCTATAGATTGCTTTTGAAAAATTTAATATTATGGTACAGGAGAGATGGCTTAGCAGTTAGAGAGTATATTGCTCTTTCAGAAGATCTGAGTTTAGTTCTCAGCACTTACATTGAATGGATCACAACCATCTGTAACTCCAGCTCAAAAGGTGTCTCTTCTGGCACCCATGGGTACCCACACACATGGCAAACACTTACACAAACACAAATACATACACATAAAAGTTTCTTTTTTGGCCAGGTGGTGGTGGTGCTCACCTTCAATCCCAGCACTCGGGAGGCAGAGCCAGGCGGATCTCTGTGAGTTCGAGGCCAGCCTGGTCTACAGAGCGAGATCTAGAACAGGCACCAAATCTACACAGAGAAACCCTGTCTCAAAAAACAAAAAAAAAAAAAAAAAAAAAAAGAAAAAAGAAAAAAAGAAAAAAAATTTCTCTTTTAGAAGGACTGTCGAGATGGCTCAGCAGGTAAAGGTACTTTCCACTAAGCCAGATGACTTGAGTTCAATGCCCAGAGCCTACTGGAGAGAACTGATTCCTCTAATCTCCACATACATGCTGTGGCAGATGTATACACACATGCACATAAACACAGATACATAAATGTAAAGAAAAAATTGAAAACTAACACTGAGTATAAACATGGAGAGTGGTATAAGATCAAGGGGGAAAGTGGCTAAGGTATGAGTCCATGTTTCAGTTCATGTTTGCTGTAAAGAGTCTAGCCAGACATGCTATCACATACCTTTAATCTGAGCACTGGGAGGCAGAGGCAGGCAGGTCTTTCTGAGTTCAAAGCCAGCCTGGTCTATGTTAGGTCTCAAACCTGGGAAAAATGGCTGAGGTGCCTATTTAACCTATCAAATTGGACCTGGCTGCCAGGTTTTCCCAGCATTTCTCAGTTCCTACCTACATACAGGGTATGGCTGGCATACCTACCCCCTACCCTAAACTTCTCCAGCCCAAGGGCTAGGCTGCTCTTCCCTATATAATCCAGCCATTTTGGTTACCCAGCCCGTTCTTTACCCTTTACTCTCCTGGCTCCCCAGACATGGGCCAGCTCAGGGTCATGTTCACTCTGGATTCTACCAAATGTCCTTACCTCTGGTTATGCTCTCCCTTTTATCTACAATAAACCTTCTCCTCCACCATACCTAGGGACAATCATGTCCTACCTTTTTATTTCGTTTTTTCATTCAGTCTACATGTTGAGTTTCAGACCAGCCAGGGCTCCACAGTGAGACCCTGGTGGGTCGGGGTGGAGGGAGAGGGGGAGGATTACATGAAAATAACTGTGATGCTGCTGTGAGGAGGGAGGGCTACAGGGGGTTCACTGCTTCTTTCATGATCTGTCCATGGTTCATGTATTCCAGCTGCTATTCAGAAAGCACCAGCTCAAAAGAGACAAAAGCCTTTTCTCAGGTTCCTACAAAATGAGTGAATGTGCTTTGATTAAGGACGAGACCCAGAACTTCTGACAGCACCGAAAACCGGTGACTCTTGAGGGGAAATGCTTCTGAAAGTCACTTACCAACTTTGAGGAAGGTTTTCAGCTCCAAAGGTCTCAGCACTGGCTGCTTCTCTATTCGGCCATAGGTTTCTGCTATGCTCTCTACTTCCACTTTAGGGCATTTAAACAGCTCGTAAGTCCCATCCCGGTTCTGGATAAAGCTCCGTGTGATTTCCAGGGGCATCTGGACACAGAGACAGATAACAAACAGAGACATACAAAACTTGACATATGTGCATCTTGGGTGCCATTAGGTCTCTTATGATTCTTTTTTTTTTTTTTTTTAAAGATTTATTTATTTATTATGTATACAGTGTTCTGTCTGCACATATCCCTGCAAGCCAGAAGAGGGCACCAGATCTCATTACAGATGGTTGTGAGCCACCATGTGGTTGCTGGGAATTGAACTCAGGACCTTTGGAAGAACAAGCAGTGCTCTTAACCTCTGAGCCATCTCTCCAGCCCCTCTTATGATTCTTTTTATCTTCTAAAAATATCAATCTTATTATGTGCATGTGTGTCAATGAAAATAAGGACATGACTACTCGTATGTATGATTGAGGAGAAGGGTTTTGTTGCAGATATGAAAGAGAACAGCCAGAGCGATCCGTAAGGGTCCAGTCTGAACCAGGCCATGGAAGGAGGGGATGGGGAGTGAGAGAAGGAAAGAGGCTGGTTGGGTGCAAGAGTACCAAAGAGCACATGGAAACGAAGAGAACCAAGATCAGAACCAAGAGAGTGCGTAGCCAAACTGGATGAGTTATATGGGAAAGAAACTGGGAGACGGGAAGCCCAGCCCCTGGCCTGGAGAGTTGGGTAGGGTGGTGAGAAGTGCTGGGAGGAACCCCGGGTCTGTCTGGGGTCTGGCAGTGTGTATGTATGTATGCCTCACTCCCATGTATGTGGGTTCCTGAAGAAACCAGAAGGAAGCATGCTGGACTCCCTGGAGCTGGAGTTACAGTTACATGGCAGTTGTGAGCGGCCATGCGGGTCCTCTGGAAGCACAACCAGTGCTTTTAACCTCCGAGCCATCTCTCAGCCCCATGATATTCATTATATTTTAAGTGCAGGCAAATCAATAAGCTTTCTTTTGTATTCCATGTACATATATGTTGTATATGTGAATATGTGTGCAGATATGTGTGCCTTTATATGCACACAGAGAGTGAGTGAAGGAGGATGAAGGGTTTCCTACTCTGTCACTCTGAACCTCGGGACAGGGTCTTTTATTGACCCTGGAGCTGGGCTGGAGGCCATCAAGTCCCAAAAGCCTGTTTCCACTTCCCACAGCTGGGGTTACAGGCCTGTGTGGCCATACCCAGCTTTTCTGTTTTTTAAACATGGGTGCTGGGGATTTGAATTTGAGTCCTTGTGCTCGAATCCACTGAATCATCCCACCATCTCCTCTTCGGTATTTTCAAGTAAGTCCTGCCAACACGTCTGTGTCTTTCCTTCCATCACCTGTGGTTCTCTCACTGGAATCCCGCCGGCAAACCCTGTGTGGCCTGAAGCCATCAGACCCCCACACTCAGTGATGGCCGGCACGGGCCTCCGCCTTGCCACAGGCAGCATTCTGCTCCTAATACTAGTGGGCACCTGTCACTCATCTCACATCCTGGTACTTGACTGTCCTTGGGTTCAGCCACCTGACTTGAGAATGACCCTGAGCAAATCAGTGACTTCTTTGGGAAAAACACAGTGGATATCAGTGCCATGTGGATGGAGGATGGGCCAGATAGCAAAGGACTCTCAGGAACAGATACCCAGGCAGCAGAGCTCTTGCCTCTCATGTGGCCTTGGGGTCTTTGGTGCCTCCCTGAATGCCATTGCTTTAGGCTAGAAGCTGGATTTAACATTCTCCAAGTGTCTTCAGTGCTACTCTAGGGCTTTTCTAGGGTTCACACATTAAGCTGTGCAGCCATCAGAACCTTCTCTCTGAACACAATGATGCTTTGTTGTTAACCTAATCTCACTATGTACCCTGGGAACTATAGATTTCTGTCTTTGCCTCCCAAGTTCTGGGATTGAAAATATGAGCTACTAAGCCTGCCTAAATTAACCTTCATTTATCAGAGTCACATTATGTTGAATTTTTTGAAACATTTTACTTCTTTTGGAAGGGAAAAAACCTGTCAAAATTTCAGAGCTGCTTCAACCAACGATTTAAAAATGCAGTGTAGGGCCTGTGAGATGGCTGAGTTGGTAATGGTACTGGCAAGGCTGACAACCTGAATTCAACCCCAGAACTACTCACAGAAGAGGAGGAAGGGACCAGCTCCTACAAACTATCTTCTGACCTCTACATGCACATGCGCGTGTACACACACACACACACACACACACACACACACACACACACACACACACTAAATCAGCAAGTAAATGTAGTAAAATATTCAGTGAGTCCCTGGTGAAAGAGAATAATAGGTAGAGGTCAAATTACAGTTTGGGGAGAGAGCTTAAATACATTGGACACAGTGATTTCACAAATAAAATGTCATCTAATATTGTTAATATCCATTCTAGTGCCAATCAGGGAAGTCTAGGGTCTTCATAGATACCAGGATATCATGAATTAATTCATAAGGGAAATCCTGCCCCCCCCCCTTTTTTGAGACAGGGTTTTATTTGATAGCTTGGGCTGGTCTGGAACGCACCATGTAAACCACACTGGCCTCTGACTCCTTAGTACTTGGATTAAAGGCATGCATCACCATGCCTGGCCCCAAATCCTGCTTTTTGACCCCAAAGGTGGTAGTTTCGGTTTTCATACAGGGTCTCCTATAGCTGAGGCTGGCGTCTAACTTGATATGCTGCTGAGGATGACTGTGAACTTCTGATCCTCCTGCCTCCATCTTAGTGCTGGGACTGAAAGTGTTACCACCACCCCATTTTATATGGTGATGGGGTCATATTTAAGGTCACCAAACCTTTACCTGTGGAGTCATCTCACTGGCCCTTTAAGACTTTCTAAAGCATGAAAACCTACCAAAATTAGACTCAGAGCTATACAGACTATATCTAAATAATCCCTTAGCATGAAAAAAGGAACTTCAAGAGCTGTGGAGATGGCTCAGTCAGTGCTTGGCATGCAAGCAGAAGGACCCGAATTTCAGTTGTCTCTAGAAAGCCAGGTGTGGGCAGACTTGTTTGTAACTTCAGTGCTGGAGACACAGAGATGTGTGGAACCCTGGAACTCACAGGCCAGCCAGCCTAACCTATTTAGTGAGCTCATCAAGGCCAAAGAAAGACACTGATTCAAAAACAAGGTGGGGCAGGAGAGACAGGTGGATCCCTGGGGCTTGCCGGGGAGCTAGTCTGACTGAATTGGTTGAGCTACAGGTCAATGAAAGACTACGTCTCTTGCCAGGCAGTAGTGGCACACAACTTTAATCCCAGCGCAGAGAAACCCTGTCTCGAAAAACCAATAAGAAAAATGGGGAGCAGGAGGGCTGGAGAGATGGCTCAGAGGTTAAGAGGACTGCTTGTTCTTCCAGAGGTCCTGAGTTCAATTCCCAACAACCACAAGGTGGTTCACAACCATCTACAATGAGATCTGGTGCCCTCTTCTGGCGTGCAGGCATACATGCAGAACATTGTATACATAATAAATAAGAAAGGAAGGAAGGAAGGAAGGAAGGAAGGAAGGAAGGAAGGAAGGAAGAAAAAAAAAGAAAAAAGAAAGAAAGAAAGGAAGAAAGAAAGAAAGAAAGAAAGAGAGAAAGAAAAAAAGGACAGTTAACACCCCAGGATGGTCAGGGCTACACAAGGAAAAAAAAAAAAAGACACCTAATGTGAACTTCTAGCCCACACATCCACAAATGTGCACGTGTACCTGCACACACACACACACACACACACACACACACACACACACACACACACGGCTCCTGAGGAATAAACTCTTACCTCTGGGGTATCTAAAATTTGTTTAACTTGCAGAATATTAGTGATATGCCAGGTGTACTTGGAAAAGGTTCCCAGTGGCAAGGCATCTTTCCGAACAAAAGCTGTGGTGAAAAGGAAGGGGACAAACTTCAGTACCAGACAGCAACATCCTCTCAGAGCACTTGTTACTCAGTGTCGTTCTCACCGCAGGACAGCCGTTCCCCTCACATTCTGAAGTTCTACTTGTTCTGCAAGTATCTAACAGTCTGGCAGACACTGACCAACCACATGCTACAGATCTCCATCACACAAGTCTCTGAGGCTTCTTCAACATGCTCACTTTTAGACCTCAGAAACTTGTTTACGTGTTTCTTTTCTGTAGTGCTAGGATGAACCCAGGCCCTGTGCTACTGTCCTTGTGTCTGGTAGAGCTATGTACATCGAACTCCATTCTGAAAACCTCTTACAACATGGTACAGAATGTGTCAATTAAATCACAGTCTTTAAAGACTTACACGACCGCCCACCCACCACCTGCATGTGGGATTGAAGCAGCTCCAGCAGAGGGCCCACAGCACAGCTGAGGGAGTAACACTCCTTTATGTGAGTCCTCTAGTCTGAGGCCATCAGGCAGATAAGCTATGGGGACGAAAGTCTTCACAGCTTGCACGATTCAAACATAGACTTCCTGAAGAAACACCTTGCTCTCTAGTTGTGATCGCTTTTGGGTACTGGCCACCTGGTGGTTCCCTCATCCCCCATTTTTTCCTTTATTTTTAAAAAGTTACTCTAAAAACAAAACCTCCCTTTTTCAAAGCTTAGGAGTGTTTAAGAGAAAATTTGTGGTGGTTAATCTTCATGTTTGCTGGTGTTTTTTGAGATGGGGTTTCCCTATGTACCCTTGACAAGCCTGGAACTCATTAAGTAGATCAGGTTGGCCTCACACTCCTGGAGCTCTACCTGCCTCTGCCACTTGAGTGCTGAGATTAGAAGCATGTGCCATCGTGCCTGGCATAATGGTTAATTTGATGGTCAACTTGTTTGGATTTAGAATCAACTCCAGGCATGTATATAAGGCAGTTTCTAGATTATGCCAAGGGGGGAAGGTCCGCCCTAATTGTGGGTGGCATCACTCCATGGGTTGGGGCATGTGGTAGCTCATAGGGAGTGGCACTATTAGGAGGTGTGTCCTTGTTGGAGAAAGCATGTCACTGCAGGTCAGGCGTGGAGGTCTCTTATGCTGTAGCTGTGCCTGGTGTGGACATAGACTCCTGTGGCTGCCTGAAGATCAAGATGTAGAACTCTCAGCTCCTTCTCCAGCACCATGTCTGTTTGCACATCACCATGTCCCGCCATGATGATAATGGACTAAACCCCTGAAACTGTAAGCCAGCCCAATTAAACGTTTTCTTTTATACGACTTGCTGTGGTCATGGTGTATCCTCACAGCAACAGAACCCTAACTAAGACAGGGTCCCAAATGAATGAAAAGGAGAACGCAAGCTAAGCACTAGGATGAATCTGTTTTCCACTGTAAACAGTGCGACCTGCTGCCTCATTTTCCTGGTGCCATGCCTTCTCTACCATATTGACTGTAGCCCCTCAAATTGTGAGCAAAAACAAAACCTTTCTTTCTTTTATTTTTTTCTTTTTCAAGACAGGGTTTCTCTGTGTAGCCCTGGCTGTCCTGGATCTCATTCTGTAGACCAGGCTGGCCTCAAATTCAGAGACCCTCCTGCCTCTGCCTCCCAGTGCTGGGATTAAAGGCGTGAGCCATCACCACCCTACCTAAAACCTTCCTTAAGTTACTCCCTGTTAGGACATCATCACAGCAACAAGTAACTAATACAGAAATAAGAATCAGGGACTGGGCAGTGGTGCATGCCTTTAATCCTAGTACTTGGGAGGTAGAGCCAGGCGGATCTTGGTGAGTTCAAGGCCAGCCTGGTCTACAGAGCGAGATCCAGGACAGGCACCAAAAGTATACAGAGAAACCCTGTCTTGAAAAACTAAAATAAATAAATAAATAAATAAATAAATAAATAAATAAATAAATAAGAAAAAAAATTAGGGTTGTTGATCATGGGCTTCTGGAATTGGTTTGTTGGAGGAATGTGGAAGAGTTTGGCTCTGTGGGCTAGCGAAGTCCTAGAGTGTTATAAGTAGGGCTTAATGGGCCATCTTGGTAGGGAGTGTGGGAGACCAGAGTGCCAAGAGAGGCCTGGTTTATGTGCTTTCAGAGAGGAATGAGGACTCTATCAAGAACTAGGCCAGTCAGGCATTCATGTTATATTCAAGCAAAGAAACTGGCTACATTTTTGTCTGTGTACCGAGAGCTTGAGTGAGGCTGGATTCAAAAGGAATGGACTACTAGTTATCGCAAGACAAGATGGCATTCAGACTATATATATCATGACTTTGGCTCACTGCTTATTCGGGTCCCCAGAGAGAAAGAACAAAAAAGGAGCAGAGAATATATGAAATATGTGCAGTTTGTCAAGGAAAAGGAGCTTGAGCGAGTTTAAAGTTAGAGACAATGCAGGATTGAAAGCAGTTGTAACTTAGGTTAGTGCCATTCAAAAGAAACATGGCACTCTGCACTGGCACAATAGGAAAGGGGCTTTGGGGGCAAGACCCCACATATCAAAGCCTCCATCTTGTGCAAGTGCAAATTCACTATAAAGAGTAGTCTCAATTGAGGATGCCATGGAAAGGGTTCCCCCAGAATCAGCACACAACAGCCACTGCAACTGTGGTTGAAGGGGGCCAGGCCCACCCTAAGTTGGCAGCACTGTCCACAAGACATTGGTCCTGCAGGTGTTAAAGATGAAAGTCAGAAGTCATGGAGCCTTGTGCCATGGTTCCAGGGAGCCACTGAAGGCAAAGTTGGCAAGGTTGGTGTTCCCGAGAGGCTACTGAGTAAAGGTATGAAGGTAAAGCCCAAGTTGCAATGGAGAACCAGGATGATGAAGATAGCAGGACTGTGGAATATTTGTGGAGGAAAGCCGCACACATGGCGTGGAGCTGGCTCAAGAAAGAAGCAATAGAGCTGGAGAGGTGGAGCTCCCCAGGCCCATTTGGAGCCCCAGATACCCAACATGAAAGTATGGGATCTGATGTTGGCCCTGATGGGTTTTGGTCTTGCTTTGGTCCAATTATTCTTTGCTATGCCCCAATTCTTCCATTTTGGAGTATACCCCATTCCATAGGGATGCTTATCCTATGCTATTGTATATTAGATGTAACTTGGTTCCCATTTTATAGGTTTTCATGATTAAGACTGAGGAGTCTTAGATGGGACCCACTGGAAACATTAGAACCTATGTGAACTTATGATGTTGAACTGGATGTATTTTGTGTTATGAGATGGCTGTGTATCTATGGGAACTAGAGATGAATGTCAAGGTTTATAGTGATGTGCTTTGGTGTCAAGTTACCAACAGGTGGTTTTAAACCATTAATACTGTCAACTTGATAGGATTTAAAATCACCATGGAAATAGCCTCTGAGTATGTTTTCCAGGGAGTTATAGATTAACTAAGGTGGGAAGACCACATCTAAATATGATGGCACCATTCTACGGGTTAGAGTCCTAGATAGAATAAAAAGGGAGAGCAAGCTGAGTGGCAGCGTTCATTTCTCCTTGCTTCCTGTGGATGCCATGTGACCAGCTGCCTCCTCTTGCTGCCATGAATTCCTCATCATGATGAGCCAGAAGAAACCTTTCTCTTCTAAGTTGCATTCATGGGGTTTTTTTTTTTTGACCCAGCTAGCAGAAAAGTAACTAACACAGGTTTTTAGTTGCTGTTGTTTTTCTACATAAGCTTTCTGAAGTTCTAATCTTATCGGTGGAGGCTCATTCTAACAGGATTTGCTAAGGAATTATATTCTATCTTTTGTTTTGTTTTGTGTTTTGAGACAGGGTTTCCTCTGTGTAGCCCTGGCTGTCCTGCACACCAGACTGGCCTCGAACTCAAGAGATCAGCTTGCCTCTGCCTCCTGAGTGTTGTGTGTGCATCACCATGCCAGGTTGGAATTATATTATTGTTATTATTTATCATTTTGTCTTTCCAGACAGTTTCTCTGTGTAATAGCCCTGGCTGTTCTGGAACTCACTTTGTAGACCAGGCTGGCCTCAAACTCACAGAGATTCACCCGCCTCTGCCTGAAGTGCTGGGATTAAAGGTGTGCACCACCACCACCACCACCACCACCACCACCACCACCACCACCACCACCACCACCACCACCACCACCACCTGGCAGAATTATAGTCTTAATGTACTACTGGAAGTGTTTCCTCCAGACCAAAGTTTTCGGAAAGCTCCCCTCTGGACTTCTGTCAGTTTAACACAAATGCTCTCAAAGATGCTGCTAAGCAATCACGTCTGAGAGAGTGGAACCCTAGGTCCATTTGCATACTGACGACATATTTATTAATGTCCCTTTAGGTTTTGGCCACTGGGGCTTCAGATGTTTTTGTGGAAACTATACCAGACCTAGAAGTATCAAACAGTCTTTGCTAGTCATTTACAAGGTTTACATCTCCTGAATGTTTTCATTCACTCTTACTGGAAAAAGTATCTGCCTTTGGAGGGTTGGCCACTGTTCCAAGAGCTAATTACTGTAGGTTTCATGCTCTGGTAACATGCCCCGACTTGCTAACCCTGAAAGTCCCATGTAGATTTTTCCACACATAGTTCTCTAAGGTCACAATTGCCACTGGTCTTCCCAGGGAGACTTCCCACCTGTGGTGGAGTTGGGGAGCCGCTTTTTTGCACTTCCTATGGATATTCTCTGTTGCAAGGCATCAAAAAAGGTCTGAGGGATGTGGAACACCAGGGGCTCTGGTTTGCCTGCAGAAAAAAGAAGGAAGTCATTTAAAGAAATGGTTGTCTTCTTGATGTGCAAGGAGAGGGCAAAGGAAAGGAATGAAGTGGGCAGTAATCAAAAGTACCTGATGTAGGCTGGGGAGACAGTTCAGTGCCTAAGGGCATCTGCCGCCAAGCCTGACAACCTGAGTTCAATTCATGGAACCACATGGTGGAAAGAGAGAACCAACTCCTGCAAGCTGTCTTTTGACTGACACACACTGGCCATGACATGAACGTGCCCCTCTCCCAACCAAAGAAATAAGATGTAATAATAATAATCATAATAATATAATAATATACCCGAGGTTTCTTTAAGGCAGAAAGGCTAGTGGGATTTCATGAGCCAAGGACTGCACCAGCCTTGTCCTTCATTCCTTGCTCAGAACACACCTGTCCTTCACCAAGGATGACTTCAGATCGCTAGTTGTGTAAGCACCACCAGAGTAGACTTCTTCATTGAAGAGCATAGTGTAGTGATATTTTATTTGTATGTTAATAAAGTTTGCCTGGAGATCAGAGGAAATGGCAAGCTGGTAAACACAAAAGTCAGCCAGTGGTAGCACACGCCCTTAATCAGATCACATGGCAGGCAGAGTCTCTGTGTGTTCAAGGACACACTAGGGAACAGCCAAGTGTGGTGACACACACCTTCAATCCCAGTATCAACCACAGAGACCTGGAGGTCTGTACAGACAGGCAGTGACAAGGAAGTGAGGTAGCTGGGCTAAGAGCCAATGAGAGGGCAGAACAGCAAGGCAATAAAGGTGCGGGTAGAGAGGAAGTCACTCCTTTTTAGTAGCCGCAGAGCTGGAGGGGTAAGGTTGGTGGCTCTCACTATTTCCTTGATCTCTAAGGCTTTCACCCCTATATTTGACTCCATGTTCTTATTTAATAAGACCACTTAGAAATTCGTCTACAGCATAAGAAATGAGAACACTCAAGTAGAGCTGAAGAGCCTCTGATTGGCTGGTCCGTTTGATGAACTCTGGCCTCTATGCCCAGGCACTTGCCAGCTGTACTCTTGTCTAAGCAAAGCAGGAGGCTGCTCTCACCTGCAAGGTCAGGACCATGAGCGCTGAAGATTACAGGGTTTGAGTGCTCAGTCTGTGACTCCAGGACACATTCAATCTGGGAAAACATCCTCATCTCTTCATTTGGATGAAGAAAAAGTCAACAGTTCTGTAGAGGGGTGCACGAGCTCAGAGTTTTTCCTAATCCTAGCAGAAGGGAACATCCAGAGCTCTATGGCTAAGCACAGAGTTGTGGTTCACCTGAATTCACCTGAAAGAGATTTTTTTTTTCTTCTTTGAGACAGGGTCTCTCTGTGTAGCCCTGGCTATCCCGGAACTCGCTTTGTAGACCAGGCTGGCTTCAAACTCAGATCCACCTGCCTCTGCCTCCCGAGTGTTGGGATTAAAAGCATGTGCCACCATGCCTGGTTGAGAAAGATTTTTTTTTTAATATTTATTTATTTATTATGTATACAACGTTCTGCCTGCATGTATTCCTGTAGGCCAGAAGAGGGCACCAGATCTCATTATAGATGGTTGTGAGCCACCATGTGGTTGCTGGGAATTGAACTCAGGACCTCTGCAAGAGCAGCCAGTGCTCTTAACCTCTGAGCCATCTCTCCAGCCCCCGAGAAAGATATTTTTTAGGCATGCTCTTACTCTGTAGCACAGCTGGTTTGAATTTAACTCACTCTGTAGCTCAGGCTGACCTCAAACCTGTAATGATCCTCCTTCCTCTGTCCCTTGAGTGTTAGAACTACAGGGTGCACCACCACACCTGGCTCTGAGAGAGACTCCAGCTGACTTCAAGAGTTAGCTCAACAGTTAAGAGCACTTGTTGCTCTTGCAGAAGACCTAGGTTTGGTTCCTAGCACCCACACGGTGGCTCACAACCATCTATAACTCCAGTTTCAGGGAGTCTGATGACCTCTTCTGACCTTCACAGACACCAAGCATGCATGTGGTGCACATACATATATTCGGGCAAATAACTCATTCAAATAAATCTAAATATTTTTCTAATGTTAAAAAAATACATTACAATGAGTTGAGCATGGTGGGACACTTTATAATCCCAGTATTTTTAGGGGTGGAGGCAGGATTGTGAGTTTGTGACATAGCTCTCAAAAACATAAATTAGGGGGCTGGAGCAACGATTCAACACTTGCCGCTCTTCCAGAGGATTGGAGCATGGTTCCCAGCACCAACATCAGGTGCCTCACAACCATCTGTAACTCCAGATCTGGGGAGCCTGACACTGTCTTCTGACCTCTGTGGGCTACTGCACTAACGTGGGGGGCACACGCACACACACACACATTTTGGTTGTAACGGGATCAGGCACCTCACACTCCTGCTGTGCACAGCTGGAATCTCTCTTGCCACCATGACTTCCCCACTATGATGAACCCGTACCCTTACACTTGTGAGCCCAAACAAGCCCTGTCTTTTTTTCCTAGAACTCGCTTTGTAGACCAGGCTGGCCTCAAACTCACAGAGATCCACCTGTCTCTGCCTCCAAGTGCTGGGATTAAAGCCATGCACTACTACCACCTGGCTTGCCTACTTTTATTGACTGTAGAATGCCAATCAATGTCAAAACTCAGTGTTTGGTGTGTACGGATGTATGTATGCATTCATGTTTGCAGGTGCATGCGTACTTGTATGCAGGTGTGTGGAGGCCAGAGGTGAATTTCAAGTTTCCTTCCTTCCTTCCTTCCCTCCCTCCCTCCCTTCCCTCCTCCTCCTCCTCCTTTTTTTTTATTTTTTTTTTTTTTTAAGGCAGGGTTTCTCTGTGTAGCTTTGGAGCCCATCCTGGAACTTGCTTTGTAGACCAGGCTGGCCTCGAACTCACAGAGATCTGCCTGCCTCTGCCTCCCGAGTGCTGAGATTAAAGGTGTGCACCACCACTGCCCGGCAAATTTCAAGTTTTCTTAGGACTATGTTCACCCACTCAGTTAAAAATCTCTGTCAGTAGTGTGTTTCTGGATAAACCCAAATCTAGTCAAGGTGACAATGAAGGCGAACTGCCACCCGTCCACCTGGAATGTGCTCAGGGTAGTGGGCAAGCACTAATGACTCTCCTCTGCTGACTTCACTGGGCTTCCAGGAGGCTTCAGCATCACACTCTGAGCCAGCCTGTGTGCCCCAGCCTTCTTCAGCCTATGCATTTGGTACAGCCATTGGTTTTCACAGGGTTAGGCTTTCTTTGAGCCTTCCCCTCCCTTTCCTGGATTTATAATACATCTAAAACTTTGGCATCTGCCCCAAAGACACAAACTCAAGACAAAGACCCAGGCAGACCACAGTTTTTATCTACTATTCTTTTTCCTTCTGTCTCTAAATTCACTTTGTTGGTTCTGTACTCCAATAATGACAACTATTTAATAGTGATTCTTTAGTTCTTTCAGCTTTGGTGTCTACTTTCTTCTCCTTTTGCTTGTTTGTTGTCTTTCTATACATGATTTATTTACGGGGGAGGGGAGGACGTGCTGCCACAGTGCCTATGTAGAGGTCAGAGGACAACGTGTGGGAACTGGTTCTCTCCTTGGATCTTGGGGGTCCTGGGGATCAAACTCAGGTTGTCAGGCTTGGCAGCAAGTGCCTTTACCACTGAGCCATCTGGCCAGCTAATTTTTTTTTCTTAGTATTAGGAACTGAACCCAGAGACTTGTGTATGTACAACACATGCTCTAACATTAAGCCATACCTCTATTTCACTCTTCTTTGAAACAACAAAACAGGTCTCACTCTATAACTCACTGCCACACCGGCCTGCCTTTTACTTTCTTATGGTTCTGTGTTCTCGAAACTCAAGTTCACTTATTGTTCCTGTGAATCAGAGTAGAACTATTGCACATCACTTTGATGTTTCCTACTTCCAGCAGTACTTACCATCAAACTGATAGTGCATGGTTTGATGGATACGCTCTGTGACACTGGCCAGCCAATCTTGGAAGGACAAGGTCACTTGTGCCTCATCTAACAGCTGACCACAGACTAGGAATAGGAAAAAAAAAACAAAACAACTCTTTTCATTAGCTTTCAAAATAAATAATTAACTGAAGCTTGAAATACTCAAGTAGTTTATACAGAAGAAAAAAAAGAACACAAAAATTAAATACTGAGAAAATAAACTAAGTGAAATAGGTTTCAGGACTTTTTCTTTTTAATTGACATATAACAACTACACATTTTTTTTTTCTTTTTTCTTTTTGGTTTTTCAAGACAGGGTTTCTCTGTGTAGCTTTGCGCCTTTCCTGGAACTCACGCTGTAGCCCAGGCTGGCCTCGAACTCACAGAGATCTGCCTGGCTCTGGCTCCCGAGTACTGTGATTAAAGGCATGCACCACCACTGCCCGGCCTACACGTTTTTATGATGTCCAATGTGATAACAGACTTCTTTCTTTAAAGATTTATTTATTATTTTATGTATATGAATGCTCTATCGAATTTATGCCAGAAGAGGGCATCAGATCCCACTATAGATGGTTGTGAGTCACCATGTGGTTTCTGGGAATTGAACTCAGGACCTTTGGAAGAGCAGTCAGTGCTCTTAACCTCTGAGCCATCTCTCCAAGCCCCCAGACTTTTTTTTTTAATATTTATTTTTATTTATGTGTCTACATGGGTACCTACTTATATGTATATGCACCATGTGCATGCAATGCTGAGGCTAGCAGGCCACTGAATCACCTGAAGCTGGAGTTATAGATGCTTGTGAGCTACCCAGTGTGAATTCTGGGAACTGAACTTAGGTCCTCTCTAAGAGTAGCAAGTGCTCTTAACTGCTGAGCCATCTTTCCAGCCCTATAAATATATATATATATATATATATATATATATATATATATATATAAAATCTATTTATACTGGGCATGATGGTATATCCTTGTAATCCCAGCACTTAGGAGGTAGAGGCAGGATAATGATAAGTTCCAGGCATACTTGGGTTACATAGTAAGCTTGAGGCCAGCCTGGGTTACATGAGAACCTGTCTCTAAAGAATAAAAGTAAATTCATTTGCAAAAATGAATGCAAGCCCTTAAGACCAACAGGTTTAAGACTGTTATTCACGGGCTAGAAAGATGACTTAGCAGTTGAGAAAATTGCTGATCTGGAGCACTCTAATTCTGATCCCAGCATCCACATCAGGTGTAATTTTAGTTCTAAGGGATCCTATACCCTCTTATAGAAATTACTCCCATTTCTGAGTATGTATTTGCCTAACACAAATTCTCTCAGCAATGAAGCTCTCTGTTTCCTACTAAGACTGGTACAGAGGCAGGAGTGGTGATGTCTGCCTATAATGCCAGCATCTGCGAAGCAGAGGCAGGAGGAGCAGGAGCTCAGGGCTATCCATGGCTACAGAGTGAGTTCTGAGAAAAACAGGTTGAACAGCCAGGTGTAGTGGCCCATGCCTTTAATCCTAGTACTCAGGAGGCAGAAGCAGGTGGATTTCTGTGAGTTCAGGGCCAGCCTGGTCTACAATCAAGTTCCATGACAGTTAAGGGCTACACAGTGAGACTCTGTCTCAAAACCAAATCAAGCCAAACCAAGGTCTGGAGAGATGGCTCAGAGGTAAAGAACACTAGTTGCTCTTGAAGACCAGGGTTTGATTCCCAGGACCCAAATGGCAGCTTAAAATTGTTTATAATTCCAGTTCCAAAGGGATCTGATGCCCCTTCTGGCCTCTGCAGGCATTAGGCATGCACATTTTACACAGACATACACACATGCAAATGCCTATTCACATTAAATAAAAATAGTAATAAAAAATAATGAAACAAAAAGTTGAGCACGCCACTTAAGAGAGGTCATTCACTCTGAGTTGCTATGGTATCTTCACACTTAACTATAAAGGTTTGTATTCAGAAATGCAAAAGACTTATTATCAAATAAAAGGAAATGGTAAAATCTTGAAGCCCCGGAGAAAAGAACTGAGAAATATAGTAACAAGGGATAGAAATTAATGGGGCCAGAATAAAGATCTGGGAGTATATGGGGCTCAGTGTGAGTACACATGCCTAGCATACTTGAGGCCCTGGTCCAATCCTTTGCATCACAAAAGCAAACAAAAAAAAGATATAACTTAGAGCTTTAAAAATTTTGTTTTTAGCCACGTGGGCAGTGGTGGCACACACCTTTAATCTCAGTACCTGGGAGGCAGAGGCAGGTAGATATCTGTGAGTTTGAGGCCAGCCTGGTCTCCAAAGCTAGTTCCAGAACAGCTAGGACCATTAAACAGAGAAATCCTCTTGAAAAAAAAATACCTCCGGGCAGTGGTAGCGCACACCTTTAATTCCAGCACTTGGATCTCTGTGAGTTCGAGGCCAGCCTGGGCTACAGAGTGAGTTCCAGGACTGCCAGGGCTACACAGAGAAACCCTGTCTCAAAAAACAAAAAAACAAAACAAAACAAAACAACAACAAAAAAATCCAAAACAAAACAAAGATTTTGTTTTCACAGGAGGTAGTAACATATGCCTTTAATCCTAGTACTTGGGAGGCAGAGGCATCAAACATCTGAGTTTGAGGTCAGCCTAATGTTGTGGGATATTTACACTGTGTGAAGATGTGTTGTTGTGATTGGTGTAATAAAAAGCTGAACAGCCAATAGCTAGGCAGGAGGTGTAGGTGGGACTTCTGGGCAGAGAGAGAATTATGGTGATATTTTTGTTTTGTACCAAAATGTTAATTGTATGTTAATAAATAAAGTTGCCTGGGGGTCAGAGCTATTATCAAGCCATAGGAAAGCAGGGCAGTGGTGGTGTACGCTTGTGATCACAGCACTTGGTAGACAGAGCTAGGTAAGTCTCTGTATGTTCAGGGATACAGCCAGCATTGGATACACATGCCTTTAATCTCAATACCAACCATAGAACACCTGGAGGTCTATACAAACAGGCCGTGATGAGGCAGTCCTGTGGTTGGGTTTACAACCAATGAGAAGGCAGAACAGAGACTATATAAAGACTTTAACACAGGAAGTAGTGGCTCCTTCAGAGAGGTAGGATCACTGCAGGAGGAAGGGTAAGGTTTTAGCTCTTAGCTCTGACCTCTTGGCTTTCTTCTTTGCATTGGTTCTGTGTTTCTTATTTATAAGACGGTTGGTTACATCTACAGAGAACTCTGGGAAGAAGAAAGGTGGAGTCACCAGCCAGACATGGAGAGGAAATAGGAGGTGCAAGATGGAAGAACGGTAACAAAATGTAAGAGAACTGGGGCTGAAGATATGGCTCAGTGGTTAAGAGCATTGGATGGTCTTCAAAAAGACCTGGGTTCAATTCTCAGCACCCACATGGCAGTTCACAACTGTCTGTAACTCCAGTTCTAGGGGATCTGACACCTTCACACCAATGCATATAAAATAAATTATTTAAAAACAAAGAAATGTTTTTGGTTGTGAACCTAGCCTTTAACGGCTGAGCCATTGGAAATAGCTGGGCGGCGGTAGCGCATGCCTTTAATCCCAGTACTCTGGAGGCAGAGCCAGTTGGATCTCTGTGAGTTCAAGCCCAGCCTGGTCTACAGAGTGAGTTCCAGGACAGGCATCAAAACTACACAGAGAAACCCTGTCTCCAAAAAAAAAAAAAAAGTGACAAAATGTAGATTAATATAAATGGGTTAAGTTATAAGACCTAGCTGAGAGACAAGCCTAAACTAAAGGCCAAGCTTTCATAATTAATAAGAAGTTTCCATGACATTCTTTGTGAGCTGGCAGCAGACAAAAAAGCTTGTTACAGCCTGGTCTACAGAGTGAATTCCAGGACAACCAGGGCTACACAGAACAACCCTGTCTCAAAAAACAAAACAAAATTGTTTTCAGTAATTTTAAAGTTTTTTTCTTTAAATGAATATATACAGCTTTTTGTTCTTATGTTCTTATACAGTTATAGGGAATACAAAGCTTTCATGGGTGTGATAGTGTGCGCCTATAACCCAAGTACTCAGGAGTCTAAAGCAGTAAGATCTGCAGTTTGAAGCCATACTGGGCTACACAGTGAGACCCAGTCTCAAAACTTAAAACAACAAAACCCCAAGAGCTTGTATCCCCATCACTAGGTCCCCAGAGTAACATTTTATAGTGTTCAGCCACAGTCAAGACAAAACTGCCCCCACTGCAAGACTCCTTCCCACAAACCCTGCAAGCGCCAATCCATCCTGTCTCTGCGATTACAGACTTAGCGTCGTTGTTATTATTATTATTTCATCTTGGCTCTTTAAAGTAAGGTCTTGCATGTAGCCCTGCCTGGCCTGGAACTCAGTGTGCAGACCAGGCTGGCTTTGAACTATGGTGATACTTCTACCTCTACTTCCTGAGTACAGGGACTGCAGAAGTACACCACCATATAGGCAGCATAATTTATTATTTTTAAATTTATTTTAGGAGCTGGAGTAATGGCTCAGCAGTTAGCAGCACTAGCTGCTCTTCTAAAGGAGCCAGGTTCAATTCCCAGCACCCACACTACAGCTTACAACTGTCTGTAACTCCAGTCTCAGTGGGATCCAACAGCCTCTTTTGGCCTCTGAGGGCACTGACTGCAGGCCACAGACACGCATGCAGGCAAAACAACAGGTGTATATAGAAAAACTAAATAATAACATAATAAATTTAGAGATGTATTTATTTTTTTACACATTATGTAATATGCGCCATGTGTCTGCTCAGCGTGCTTGGGGGCTAGAGAGGGTGCTGAATCTCCTGGAGCTGGAGTTACTTTTGGAGTTGAATCACAAGTCCAGAACCAGGTTGGTCTACATACTGAGTTACAGTTGTGAGCTGCTTGAAGTAGGTGTTAGGTATTGAACCCAGTTCCCCTGAAAGAGCTGTAAACTGTTGAGCCATCTCTTTAGTCTTAAGATTGTTTTATTTTTGTGTGTATGTGTTTTTCCAAGACCAGAAGACATATAAGATCCCTTGGAGCTAGAGTTATAGGTGTTTGTGAGCTGCCCAAGAG